>JAUKPP010278576.1:0-20698 GCA_032273245.1 Phyllaplysia taylori | reverse complement strand
CACACACACACACACACACACACACACACACACACACACACACACACTCACACTCACACTCACACACACACACACACTCACACTCACACTCACACTCACACTCACACTCACACTCACACTCACACTCACACACACACTCACACTCACACTCACACTCACACTCACACACACACTCACACTCACACACACACTCACACTCACACACACACACACACACACACACACACACCAATATGGACATTCAGTTCTATAACAAGATTGCAAATACTGCAAGCTGAATAATAATCCCTCAACCCATTCGCCAAGTTCACTTTTTACCCTCACTCTTCTTACTTTCTCACTAACGTTCAGACCTCCACGCACGTTGCTCAATCCCTCTTCCGTCATGTGAGAAGCTGTCCGTGGCTGGAGCACTCGTCTGCCGGTTTTGCAATGTTTGCACGTGGACACTGGTTCAATAACCAGGCCTGTCATAGCGGCTATGATATCCAGACCTTGCTTAACGACCAGCGATTTGCTCAAATGTTAAGTACGCTGTTAAGAATAAGAAACTATTTGGCATATGGGCCTGTAATTTTATTGGTTTGATTTTGGTTTGGTTACCAGTTTTACGTCCACTGCAACACTGTAAGGTCATTTAAGAGACGGGCTACTTCGACCCTGTCAGGGCCAACCCAGACTGAGGGAAAAGTCTCAGTAGAAAAAAACGCAGATCGTCGGCGATCGGGGATCGATCCAGGGTCTTCCGCATGCAAGGCGAAGAGTCTAACCATTACACCACTGCGCCGGTATAATTTTATATTCTCGTCGCGGTATAGAATCTAATATTTTTTTAAAAACTGGGTTTTTTTGTTTGGTCGAGGCTCCAGACTTTATTACTGAACCGATTTCGACCATTTAGGGCGATCTTAACTGCGTGCTTTGCTGGCGTAATCAGTAAAAGAAAGCAGCGTTTGCGTGATATAATTTTTTTTTATTTTTGAAAAAGTTCGTTCTCAACGCTATGTTTTTACTTCTCAATACTTCAACTATGAAAGCGGCTTTCAGATCAAGTGGTTATGGGTGCGTTTCTGAAAAATCGGAAAAATTGGGTTTCTGGGGCATTGGGAGAAGTTCCAAGCGTGGGTTCCAACTGTGGCAGTGGGCTTAGTGTCTAAGAAAAGTATGCTTGAAAGATCGACAGAGAGAAGGATACGTCGGGTAGGCCTTCCACATACATAGGCCTACTAGGTCCATGGCCTACCATTATTATTATAGCGACAAAATTAATAGTATCTAATCTACTACTACTGCTACCCTAGCCGTTGACTTAGAAAAAGATTATGCGACTTGCGTTTGAGCTTTTACTTATTCAGAGGAAGCATGATGATCTTTTAAATATATACATGTGCATATTATGACATTCACAATATGCGCATAGACCGGTGTTTGTGTAGAAATGGTCACGCTCTTCACCTATGACATGGATGATCCGAGTTTGACCCAACGTGTGGACGAGCTGCGTTTTTCTGCTGGAAGTCATCCCTCTAAGCCCGGGTTGGCCATGACAGGCAGGGTCGAAGTTGCCCATCTCTAAAATGAGCTCATAGTGACGTAGAACTATAAACCAAAGAGAGAGAGAGAGAGAGACAGAGAGAGAGAGAGAGAGGGGGGGAAGAGAGAGAGAGAAAGAGAAGAAGGGATATCACAAACAAAGAAAGTGAGCCACCAGAGAGATGGAATGAATAAGGGAGAATAGAAACCAATGCATGTGCATAGGGCTGAACGATAGACAAATTGCCTAAAATAAAGCGAGGAAAATTAGCAAATATTGTAGTAGAAAAAAATATGCTGAGAGTTGTTTCATATTCACCCGCACAGGCAAATTGCGTAGCCTACCGTATGCGCATTTGCTATCTTGTGATATTATGCTCACATGTACACCGTATTTGGATACTGCACAGGTTCTACGCACACCGACACATGTTAATGAACAAAAAAGATAAAACTAATAACCTCCATGATATGCACAAATACGCTTACAAGCATATAGGCATACACACACACACACACACGCACACACAAACACACACACACACACACACACACACACACACACACAAACACACACGCGCCATCATTGCCATATTACAGCATACCTGACTTTGACACTACTAGGGACCGGCGCTGTGGTGTAATGGTTAGCCTCTTTGCCTGTCATGCTGAAGACTCTGCTTCGATCCCCAGCGCGGAGGATCTGGTTTTTGTCTGCTGGGATATTTTCCCTCTCAGCCTGGGTTGGCCCTGACAGGAAGGGTCGAAGTACCCCGTCTCTTAAATGACCTTACAGTATTGCAGGGTCGTAAAACTGGTAACTAAACCGAACCAAGCCACTACTAGGGGCGTTGCCCTTAACCGAGTACCGGTAGTGAAAATGTTAAGCCTACAATTTCTCCTTAAGCAATCACCAAGATTCGGTATATTTTTGTTCTCTCTGCTGTAAAGCATTTGACTTAAGTGGACGAAAACGTTCGGAGTGAAGGTCTACCTGTGGAAAACAGTGTTGGGACTCTGATCAGGATGTTCATTTAGCACGCCCCTCGTGCACGAACACACAAACACACACACACGCACACGCACACATACACACACACACACAAACAAACACAAACACACACACACTTATATAAGCACAAACACACCGGCACAAACAAACACACTGGCACACACAAACACACCGGCACACACAAACACACCGGCACAAACAAACACACCGGCACAAACAAACACACCGGCACAAACAAACACACCGGCACACACAAACACACCGGCACAAACAAACACACCGGCACAAACAAACACACCGGCACACACAAACACACCGGCACACACAAACACACCGGCACACACAAACACACCGGCACACACAAACACACCGGCACAAACAAACACACCGGCACAAACAAACACACCGGCACAAACAAACACACCGGCACACACAAACACATCGGCACAAACAAACACACCGGCACACACAAACAAACACACACACACAAACACACAAGCACACACGGACGAGATAAGGAACGAGAGAGAGCATACAGCTACTCATATTACACTAATTAATATACGTACATATTTCATACAATATCGGGCACAATTCTATGACAACACACGCAAAACACATCTATGGCGCTCATTAGGCCACACTACACGTGCCTTCCACCTTATCATTAACAAAACATCACGGCTTTATTTATTATCGCACGTGTACAATTAGCCCTCTCCAAATGTAAGTACATATCCCTCCCACGTAATCACAGCTTCCACTTCGACATGTATCGGTTTTTTTCTCGCATCAATTTCCCTGAAGCTTATATCAATCCATTCATTTCTCGAGTGCTTCTCATGAAATACGAAACTATCAGCGTTGAGTTTCCAAAGTCGAGGTATCATTGCCATAGCAACGACGCGGTATTTTTTAAAACAAAGATGAAATATAAGAATAGGAAAGAGAAAGTTGATACTTTTTTAAATTAATACGGAACAAAACTAGTCCTATCAGCCGAAATCTTGACGTCATAGCAGAAGCGAATCAAAAGAAACCTCTCGTCCAGAAATCTGATACGAGGCGCGAAATTATTAATCTAGCTGTACCCCATTGCTTCTTTGTTCTCACACGTTCTATCCAAGATTTGTGTCATCGGGTTACCAACAACAGTATTTCTTTCATCTCGTCTCCACGCATTTTTACTTAACGGAGCAATGTATTATATTATCAGCAGCAACGTGATCTTTTGTTGTTTGCTTTTGTGTTTTTTTATATTTAAAAAAAAACATATTTTGTATCGCTTTGGTGGTGCAACGTCAAACAAAGTACATTCAAAAGCCTCAAACAAGTAAGTTGGTTTGATTACCAGTTGTACATCCCCTGCAACAAAGGTCATTTAAGAGACGGGCTACTTCGACCCTGCCTGTTAGGACCAACCCAGGCTTAGAGGGAATAATCCCAGCAGAAAAAAACCCGGATCGTCCGCGCTCGGGATCGAACAGAGGTCTTCCGCATGACAGGCGAAGAGTCTAACCATTACACCATAGCGCCGGTCCGAAACAAGTAAAACTAATTCATTCGATCGATTCTATACAAAAATCACTCATAGCCTGTAGTAAGAGATAGAAACATTCTGAATTTTGCATTTTGCGATATCCTCATTCTAAAAAAAAAACCACATAATAATTAAATACATCCATGTATGTTTTAAATGAATCGTTACGTTATTAGTACTTTTAGTTTCAATTTCGTTATTGCCAGGTAGCTCATGGTTTATTTCTAGAGAGGATGTGAGAGGAAAGGGGGGTGGGGGGGGGGGGGGGAGGAGAGTGTACTTTACTATCTGATTCTTACTGATTTATAGACAGCAAAAGAAATGTAATTTGACATTTGCACCGAATAATTGGTAACGAATTCTTTGCTTTGATCATCTTTCTAAATTCTTTAGTGTTACCAGCAAACTTTGTTACACGAATCTACTCGTGCCTTCCTACCAGAGCTAAAACAAATTCATTTGCTCAAGTTTCTATGTTTTGCAGCCGATTGCTATTAATTAATTTTCTATCATGCATCCGTTTTGGAAATAATACCATATACACGCAGAACAAATTAATCAGCCAAGAAGTGCCGTAATATTGCTGAAACGTGGGTGTGGTTTCATATTTTTCTCGCACTTAATGTACAAGATGAACCAGGGTCGTCGATGGCCGAGTGATAGTGTACCCGCCTGCAGATTAGGAGGTTCCAGGTTCGAATCCGGGGAGGTTCATCGGAATTTTTTTCCGAGGTTTTTTTTTTATGACTCGCACCACGTCCTATCGGAAATGGACGAGAAACTCGGACATTAAGCCTCGTGAATAATCGTAAAGTGTTGCATGGGGCCTTAAACCAAAGCTAAAATCCAAACCAATTTGTACCACACCATCTCCAATAATTTTGCAAATCCAATCTGTGTACCGACGTCTGTCGTTTAATAAGTAGGTTCTTTACATTTCACGCGGAAGACCAGAGAATGATACCACATGCGGACGATTTGCGTTTTTCTGATAGATTTCGACCCTCTCAGCCCCGGTTGGCCCTCACAGATAAGGTCAAAGCAGGGCGTCTAATAAATGACCTCATAGTGTTGCATGGGACGTAAAATTGGAAACAAAAGCCAAGTATCAAAATCAATCTGTTTAACATGTAGCCTATAAAGTGCAAATGTCACATAATGGATTTGCAAGAACATTGCAAAATGAATAGAGCAGCGTTAATTTGACATGTTGTCGAGGGTCGAAGCTGGAAGAGCGGCTTGATAGAATTCTCCCCCGATATTACTCGGTTGGCAATGAAAGAATTGGAGTATCGAATTTGCTGAACGAATGCCTAAATCTCTAGGAGTAGCATGTGTGTGTATTGTTACCGTTGCACTTCTCTTGTTCAAGAGTCAGCGTGCCACAGTTCACGACTTCTACTTCTTTTCAAAGCGCACGACGTGTTGTTGAATATAGACCCATAATCAACACAGCCCAAGAAGAAAAGTATGAATACAGTCAAACCTGTCTAAAACCACCACCCAAACATCGAGAAAAAAGTGGTCGTTTTAGACAGGTGGTCGTTTTAGACAGGTGGTCGTCTTAGAGAAGGATATTATATAGAAGAAATGCAATTTGAGCGAATGGTCGTTTATGCAGGTGGTCGGCTTGTAAAGGTGGTCGCTTAAGCAGGTTCAACTGAATACGAGTATTTATTTACAAACCACTTACACTTTTTTACACACACACACACCCACATCCACACACACACACACACAAACACACACACACACACACACACACACACACACACACACACACACACACACACACACACACCGCACACATACATGCACACCTTCCCAACCTGATATGTGGTTTAATGGTCAGCTTAATCGCCATCCACGCAGGGTCGAAGTAGCCCGTCTGTATGACCTTGCAGAGTTGAAAACAACAACAACAACAAACAAAACACCTTCCCAGCCACATGCGCACCGAGCGCAATAAATTCGATTACATTGTTTCTGCTACAAATCGATACCGACTGGGAGTGAATTCTGGAACCCGCTGCAGGAGCACTTGATACCCCGGAAGTGTAATTCCCGAGCCAGTCAGCTGATAACATTCGGCAATTCGCGGTGGTGGAATCAAACGGTTCCATCTGCATAACCGTTTGAGTTAGTGCTAGGAATGATAAACAGCTTGGCATATCCTCAGACTTATGATAGACAGACTATAACCCTGGTATTCATCTAAAAATATTATGGAGGAACACTTGAATGATAGGCTACTCATTTGTTTTTCCAATTAAAAGTGATAATCTTGAAGTCTAAAGCCAGTCTCTAGTAATACCTGCTTTCTTGCAAATAGAACCTTTTGATTTTAAGCTCTGCGAAATGGCAACCCGAGCTTCACCACCGTCTACTTCCGGTGACACAGGTTGGCCAGGTTTTCCTCGTGTCAACAAAGGTCATGTACTCATCTCACGGGGGGAAAGCTTGGGGAAATTCTTGGTTTGGTTTGATTTCGGCTTGCAACATTGTAAAGTCATTAAAGAGATGGGCTAGGGTCAACCCGGGCAGAATGACGGGGATATACTGGGTGAGGTTGGTTTTTTAATTATTTTTTTTTATTGTATTTATCCATTCTAAACTAAAATAACTCGACGACGGCAATAGATAGAAACATTCTGTCATTAAAGTTTTTTTCTGGTACCAAAATCATCTGACTGCATGAACACACTGTGCGACAGCGCCAGTTTGCACGAACAGGCCCGGATTGTAGGCGCGCAAAATGACGCTAATCTTGCAGGCGTCTTGAGCGTTTACAAGCAAATAGCGATCCTGCAGTTCTCAGAAGATTCCTACTGAGCATAGCAAAGAAAGCCAAATCCAAAATTCAAACATAACTTGGTATCAACATTTGGTAGAAACTGGTAATTTGAGTTGCCATGACAACGAAAATATCAAGAAGTGGATTGTACCCCATCAATTGAAAAAGACGACTTCATTGATTTGACGCACTCAGAAATAGCCATCGCTTCGTAAGTTTGATATTAACAAAAGAAAAACACATTTCTTTTCGTAAAACGTGAAGCCAGAGCGCAATAGACATTATTTCTTTTCGAAAAACAGTTTTGACTAACTTTATATTGACTTACGATGGTTCCAAGCAGTCCTTCTTTGTGGTATAACAATGCGCTGTTTTGACGCCATGACCCAAAAATGGCCTTGTTCAGCCAACTCCTTTGTTAAATGCCTCTCTATCAACATAATCTTAAGTAGCCCAGACAAAACTTAAATGACCAGTGAATAATGTGCAAAAACCGTTTCCTTTCATCTCTTACCGTTTTCAAGTTAATTCAGTTTAGAATAAATCAATAAAAAAAAAAGTTTATAAAAATCACCTTGTATACTCGATCAAACAACCTGGCCCGTATTGACCTCGAACTCACTTTCAAAGCTTGGAAGACGAAAAGCCTAACTGAAAACCACAGACACCGGTATTATGTTATTGTATCTTGGGAACCAGCAAATACAGATAAATGTCACCGGAGTCTGTGGTGTAGTAGTTAGGCTCCTCGCCTGTCACGAACAGGACTCAGGCTCCTCGCCTGTCACGAACAGGACTCATTTCTCTATAAAACACCACCAAACTATAGCATGTATAATACTATAGAGGTAGAAGCACTAGGGACTCATCATAAGAGAAAGGCGCTGTGGTGTAATTGTTAGGTTCTTCACCTTGCATGCGGAAGACCCCGGTTCGATCCCCGATCGCGGACGATGTGGGTTTTATCTGCTGGGATTTTTTTTCCTCTCAGTCCGGATTGGCCCTGACAGGCAGGCTCAAAGTAGCCCGTCTGTTAAATGCCCTTACAGTGTTGCAGGGGACGTAAAACTGGTAACCAAACCAAAACCAATCATCATAATAAGACATAGCTCTCGACGTGAATAAATCATTATCATTCATCTATCAAACCATAAACAATAATGTTCTACCATCGTGTATCCCCACAGGACTGGCTGCTACCCAAGATGACCCCACAATGTGCTTATCTAGGCTTTGGACTCTCTCCGGACCCACACTAATGAAAGATGCATAATTATGTAGCCGCATCTTGGTCATCCAGTCACTTTGATTCCCAGTGATATTTTCCGGATTTCAGAGAAAATTTGGAAAACCAATTTTTTTTTATCTAATTGACACGTTGTGAATCAATGGAAAAGTGTGTTTGAAGTGGTATAATAATGGTGATGTCTTATTATCAAAGTTTCGTGTGAGATTGGATCTTTCCCGCTTGACTTTGACGCAGCACCAATAGACCGATTGAACAAGCTCGGATAGTGAAGTGAACGGGCTTTTTAAAGCATGAATTGTATATTATATGATGCTATTTATGTAAAGCGTGGGAGAAGAACCGGTTGTTATGACCGAGAATACCGAAAAATCAGATTTACTGAATACAACCAGCTCGCACGTTTCACTCGTAGCTATATCTACATTGCCAAGTCAGGATAACCGGTGCTTCGATCATTGGGTGGATGGGTGGTTGGCGGGTGCTCTGGTATGATCTGCTCCTTCTACTTTCTTTGGTTTGGTTACCACTTTTACGTCCCCTGCAACACTGTGAGGTCATTTAAGAGACGGGCTACTTCGACCCTAACTGTCAGGACCAACCCGGGCTGAGAGGGAAAAATCCCAGCGGAAAAACCCCAGATCGTCCACAATCGGTGATCGAACCGGGGTCTTCCGCATGACAGGTGAAGAGCCTAACCATTACACCACAGCACCATTTTTTACTTTCTCTGTGTTGCTATTGTTCTAATCCACTTCCTGGCACTGATATGATCTTATAGCGTTGATAGTGCCATAAAACCTCAACTAAAACTCATTACGTAGAAACAGTGATTTCGCTTTTCTAAAGCCACCAAACAACATCAGCTGGTGCTAATTATGATCGAATAGTTTGTGGGCATGACATACAACACGTTTTAACTCGGCGTAAATGCTTTTAGATTCTAGAAGCTTGAACGAATCTGTTGCCGAATTAACTTTGCGCTGAATCGCCAAATCGTTATTTTGGCCATCTCAATAGTATCTCTAATGTGTACCACATATCAGTCTGAATAATGTGCAGATTTTTTTGTGTGGTTTTATCATGTTAACCTCTAAAGTACTCGCCTTACTATCATTGCATAATTAGACTATTTCTATACTTAGTTTGTTAAAGAGAAAAATGATGAACGAAGTGAGTACGTTTTGTGTATGACGGGCGAGAATACTAAAAGACCGGAGGAAAGAGAGGGAGAGCGAGAGCGAGAGAGAGAGAGAGAGAGAGAGAGAGAGAGAGAGAGAGTTTAACTAGTTGGTGTTGTCATATGTCAAATGTGTCTCTGTAACGTCGTGACCATGCTAAATTTATCGTCAGAGACCAATGGACGTTCTGATTCTGATTCTAATATTGACCCATGTTGAATTATCCTTCATGTATCTTAAAACTCGTCGCAATAAGCTGACAAAGACCTTTCCCCCTCAAAGTATTATCTTTAGCGGTCTGTTCTGTTTTTGCCACAGTGTCTTTGTCCTCGTGCCTAGGGTTGATGAACCTCGGTACGCATTTTACAAAGAGCTATCTTTGCCCAAGAAAAATAAAAAAAATAAAAACTTTATTTTCTCTCTCCCTGTTTTGACAAGGCAGTCATAGACAGAGTGACCAACCGTTCCGAGAGAAGGAAGTGCATATGACAGAGGCGTCCAGAGGAAAAAGGAAGTGACGTATGCAGATGACAGAAGGCATGCTGGGAGCACGGCATGACCGGAGAGAGTCTGTCGGTGCCAGGGCCGCCTGTATCATCTTCTGCATAGGTAATGAGGTCATTCGGTAAACACTTCCGAAAACTAGGGCTATTTTGGACAATGAACACTCAAGTCAATTTGGTTCTGAGGCACTGGCATCTTGTTTCTCTTATTGCCTGCAGTAGTAAGAAACCTTATCCTGAAGTATAGTATTTGAAGAATGTGTGCTCCCTCTAAAATCATCATGTAGGTATATTATTAAAGCTTTCTATTTGTGCTACTTGTCTTCCTATCTGTCTGTCTCTCTCTCTCTGTCTGTTTCTCTCTCTCATTCTCTTTCACTCCTCGTAAAGATATGGGGTGGGGTGGGGGAGGTGTTACAAGCCAGTTGTATTTTCATTCTTATGACGTTAGGACAAGGTGAGGTGAGACAGGTGAAAAAGGGTCGCGGGGAGTTGTTTACTATTTCCCTTTGACTGTGTGGAGAGAAAGCATTTTGTGTGTATGGATGTGTGTATACTCGTTTGTGTGTGTGTGTGTGTGTGTGTGTGTGTGTGTGTGTGTGTGTGTGTGTGTGTGTGTGTGTCTGTGTGTGTGTGTGTGTGTGTGTGTGTTTGTGTGTGTATTTCTTATACATATGTGAATAAGGAGATGAGTGGCTCTCCATGCAGTGCGTCCTTTTCCTGTTTTCAGCATATCTGTCTTATTTACATCTGTTTTATCTTCATGGGCCTGATGAAGGGAGGCGCCAGGCCGCAAATTTGCCCATTCCTCTATATCTATTCACTTTTCCTCACATCAAGAGAACAAATTTACATTAGAATTATCTTATACTGTGTTTTGAGGCTGTGGTGTGTGACATGTTTTCTCTAAGTGTTTCTCATGCACGTATCGTGTACATGGTAGCGTACCATGGAACCAACAGCCACAATTTTTTTTAAAAGTCAGAATCGCTCTTCTCTTTTGTGTTTTTATTTCCATCTAAAATGATTATCGACAAGACAAACAAAGATATAGACGTGGGTACAAACTGATAGCGCAAGTTATGAGAAAGACATAACTTGTCCGTTTATCTTTATATATTATTCTATAGTATAAAACAGGATTATTGTTCTTGTCCTTCAGAGAGCAAACTTTGCTCGGTGGACTTTTTCCGCCATAAAAATTTTAAGCTCAACAATGTTTTCATGAGAAGAAGAAAGATGTAGACGAGATTCAATTTTGTTAAAACGCTTCCGCTGTTAGGAAATGCATTCACTTGATATTATTATGTGACATCTTTTATGCTGTTTTTCATGTGATGTTTGATTGTTGTCACAATACAAGAAAAATTACACTGATTTTCGGAGTTTTGCCTACTTCGGACATGAAATAACAGAACAAGAAGTTTCTGCCGTCAAGTTTTAATGTTCTCCAGAGGCGTTCGCTTTCTACTTTCTATTAAAACTTACGTGAGTGTCTGACGTTACAAAACGATGTCATGTCAAATACCTTACAGGCAGTCGCTAAAAGACAAATTAATTATAATCCTGCTACTGACGTCACAAGTATAATATTATATCGCTTATTTGTTGTTATGACTTTCATTATAAATTAATTAATAACGCCCACATCAATGGCGAGAACGGTCTTTATGTAAGCAGGGCAAATGACTTTTATATGATACTAGCTGGGACGCTGGCTTCGCCCGGGCAATAATGTGAAAATCATACCAAGAAAGAAAGAGAGAGAGAGAGAGAGAGAGAGAGAGGGAGACAGAGAGGATGGAAGAGAGAGAGAGAGAGAGAGAGAGAGAGAGAGAGAATATATAAAGAGCGTGGTTCTGATCCCAGGTTCGACCTCATTCCCTGCCCTACAAAGAGAGGGGTCTCAATCCTCATAGTAGCCAAGGCTGCTTCACGCATGAGTGTTTGGAGTTCACGTCAGTGCGTGCGGGAAAGTTGCGGGGCGTACTAGCGTCGAACACATCTTGAACGCATGAAGCAGTAACGCAGACATGACAATCGGGCGGCAAAGATGAAAACGTCTTTGGTTGGGAGATAGAGATATATCTCGTAAATTCAACCGGTTGTATTCAAAATAAAAACTAAAGCTTAAAACACAGTTGGGTATCAACTACCCACGTGTGTAATTTCATTAGAATTTTACAATCTCCTGATTTTGAGATATGTGGACGATTGGAAAAGTGCCACGCCCCCGGATCACTCTTATAATATAGATTAATTCATCCACAACATCAATAAAATAACAATGCCATTCAATTTCTCTAAAAAAAGAAAGATTTTTTGTAATGTTGATCTTATTGATTGAAAATCGTGTCATAAAACACCAGTGCAGAGCACATTCGAACGTTCTTTATATAAGCAGGGCAAAATGACTTTATAAAATGATATTCAGTCATCCAGTGGTTTCTATCATTTCAGACACGATTTGAATTTGTGGAGTTCTTTGCAAGATGCGGAGTTTGCACAAATCTACGTCCCGTTAAGACTTGGCACGAGTATGCAGTTTATTGGATAGTTTGGGGGCTGTTTTTCGTTGTTGTTGTTTTTTGTCTTGCTTTTTCCATCAATGTCTCATGTAAAAAAAAAAAAAAATCGAATTTGTATATATTATGTGTTCCGGGCTCTATTCAAGTCACTTCAAATAGGAAATATGATGACAAAGAGGCGTAATTAATTAGGAAAAGAAACATAAAGGGTAGTAAGTGTCGATTTAAACGAAAACAAGAAAGGCCGATTCTGATAAAGATATAAATGAGTTCTGTAAACAATTAAACAAATTTCGTACCTGTGTGGAGGCGTAGATATCCCTAACGAAGTATGTCTCCTTGCTCAAGCTGCCCTCGCCTAAAATGTCCTTGACCTTCACAGCGCCTATGACGTCATGTCTAGAGAAACGGTCGAAATCGTATATGTTGAACTGCAGAGACCTCGAGGAGAGCTCCTCGTAAAGAACAGTGAACGTATAAGTCTCGTTAAACTCTGGATTCAACGTCTTCCTGTGTACTTTAGTCTGGTGTTTTGTCTTCCTGTCCGGAAGCAGATAAACTTTGACGTATGGGTCGGACGTCCCAGAGAAATCTTTAGCCGGCAGATTCTCTGCCCTTGTTACATTCACGACGAGAGTTGCGTCCTCTTGGTTATAGCGCAAGCTGAAGAAAAGCTTCCCGCACGGGACATGTTCCGAACGCAAGCTGTCCACTGACGCTTGCTTGTAGAGCTCAGGTTTCAGCACGCCTAGATCCGGTTGTTCCTTCTGCTTGACGCTTTGGACGCTGAACTCAATATGAGATAGGTTGAGACGGTGAGAGAGCATGCGCTGGAAGTTTTGATGTCTTTGAGATACAGTGGGTAGCGTCCACTGGCGATCGGCGATCTGGAAAGGTGTTTTCTTCCCGCCCGGAGGAAGAGGGACGCTTTTGCCTGTTGTTGACGAAGCATGGGAGCCAATTTCGTGGTGACTTCTGCTGATGGGTATAGATCCGGGTGTACCTGGCTTGAGATTACTAGGTGCTCCGGACACGGAGTATGACGTAGGCAGGAGGGATAGTCCCTTTTTTCGTCTGCAGAAGTACCACGTGGTCACCATTGCCAGACCCACGAAGATAGCCACGCCCCCAACGATGACGAAGATGAAGACCGGATCAGTACCTGATAAAGAGATGAGAAGGAAAGACGAAAGGGGTGAGTAAAGGAGGGAGTGAAGTATTGTGAAAACGTTAACAGTACGTAATAATACGATTAGTAGTGGGATTGAAAAAGCTAGTCGGCAGTTTTTTCGACAAAGTGTTCCATTCCAGAATGGCGCTGTGGTGTAATGGTTAGGCTTTTCGCCTTGCATGCGGAAGACCCCGGTTTGATCCCCGATCGCGGACGATCTGGGTTTTTTTCTGCTGGAATTTTTTCCGCCCTGACAGGCAGGGTCGAAGTAGCCAGTCTCTTAAATGACCTTACAGTGTTGCAGGGGACGTAAAACTGGTAACATAAAAAAAGAACCCATTCCAGAATCAGTAATACTCAGTAGCTCACAAAATCACGAGCTGGCGTGGTGAGTTAAGTAGAAAATTATTCACGTATCGAAGTTACGCTGTTATGGAATGGAACATTTAGTAAAAAAAAAAAGGCCGACTAGCATTGTGCATCCCACCCTAAGTCTTCTTTACGGAAAGGTGAACTTGGTAAAGTCTCTGAAATGATAAAATGGTTTGGTTTGGTTACCAGTTTTACGTCCCCTGCAACACTGTAAGGTCATTTAAGAGACGGGTTACTTCGACCCTGCCAGTCAGGGCCAACCCGGACCGAGAGGGAAAAAATCCCAGCAGATAAGATGGGATAAGGGTATTAATACATGTATTCTACAGTCGATAGACTCTTTACTCCACAGTATTCTGCAAGTATGTATGAAGTCTTCTAAAAGAGAAAAAAGTTTATTGTAGGAAAGAATTTAGCCATTATTTGATCCCTAAGTAAAAGTTCATCTACTTCGGGACCGGAAGACGAAACACCAGACTAAAGTACACAGAAAGACGTTAAATGCAGAGTTTAACGATAACTTTACTTCCCAATGGGGATGAATAATGTTGTTATTTATTGTTTGTTATTTTATTACCTTTTAGCATGGACTTGAAGAAGAGTAGCCCTTAATGTTGCAAATATATGTAAACCGAAACCAGTGTCAACCATGCTCTGATGAAGATAGCCTCAGGTATTTTCTGTGCTGTTTTCCTGTCTAATTCTTGTTGTTTTTATTGTTGCGGTGTTTGGTTTTTTTTCTGGTGGGCTTTGTTTTTGTTTCTTGTTTGTTTGTTTTGTAAAGATGGGAGGTTGTCTATATAATTCTCTTTTCCTGAATATTTTACCCCCTCTGTATCGTCATATTTATCTCTAATAATCCGTCAAATGATGTTGTACAACCCCCGTCTGCTTAAATAACAGCTCGTCATCTTCTGTCCATCAATGCTGCAAGGTTTCGTATGTTTTGACCTCATGTATATCAGCTTATTAATAAGATGAATAGCTTTGCGAGAGGGCCTAAATTTTGAAAGGAGTACGAAGCCTCTACAAGCGAATTCTAGTCATGCAAGTGACGCGCTGATAACAAATACAAATGTTTGGTTTGGTCTTGTTATCAGTCTTACGTCCCCTGCAACACTGTAAGGTCATTTAAGAGACGGGGATAAAAACGTGGCCAGTGTCAATGGTAATCCGTGTTTGGTTATTGTAATCTACCTTCCCACTCGCAATGTACTGTTGTCAAGGGGCGTTTCTCCTCTCTAAATATAGGCTCTCTTGCCAAACCAAGGACAGAATCCCATTGATTTTTTTCCTCATTGTCAATTACCTGGTTCATCTGTTATGTCGCGATGTCTGTATCGCGAAGTTTATTTAATTCAATTGTCTCTTTTACCCTGTTTCGTCTTGTCTTTCAGTTTCTAGGACGCGGAGCTAAATCAATAGCCAACATCAATAAATAATGAATAATGATTGACATCGATTTATTTTCTTTACAAAAGCCAGACGCTTTTTAAAATGGCGACGAGGCCACAGGCGGAAGGGGACAAAAACCTTGAAGGACTCCAACTTTTCCGGAAGGCGGAAGTACAGAGAGCGATCTTTTATCCACCGACCTCTAAGCGTCATGAGTTTTTGTTGTCTTGGTTCTTTTGTTAGCCTGATGAGTGAGTCGAGTTCTGGGCGCCTGGGACTCGTTGTGAACACAGAATAGACATAATACAGAAGTGCAATTCCTATACACTGACGACACAAAAAAGGTTCCGATTTCTACTCGTGTCCGCCATTTTCTTTAATCGTACCCACGGTCTCGAAAATCCCCGACAGAATAGATATAATGAAGAAGTTTTGGGCGCTAGGGACTCGTTGTGACCATAGAATAGACATAATACAGAAGTGCAATTCCTATGCACTGACGTCACAAAATAGGTTCCGACTTCTACTCGAGTCCGCCATTTTCTTTTGTCGTACCAATGCTCTCGAAAAAAAACCGACGGAATAGATATAATGAGGAAGTAAAATTCCTAAACAGTTATACGCTACGTTAACTTCCAATATAAATAGCAACTTTACATGAGAAAGTGTTATATTTATCTAAATTTGTGATTTTTTTGTCAGGTAATTTAATGGATAGAGATAAAAGATTAGCAGTGAGTAGCGTGTTTGTTTTGTTATGCGTCGTCAAGCGTCGCATTCGACAATGGAAGATGGCGGATTTCCGGAAAGCGAACATTGGCGGAACCTACCGAAGTGGCTATTTGCACTTCCTGTGTTATATCTATTCTGTGGCCGTGCCAGACCTGACGCATAAACACAGCAGACACGAACAGGGACCACAACGACGGAAGAGACCATAGTTTCTCTTCGTTTTGACGACGGTAATTGGTTTGGTTATTGATTTCTACCTTTTCAAAGGACTGCTGATAAAAAACAAGCCAGGGAACTGCTCTTTATGAAAATATGCAAACTCGATTAAAGTAATAAAGCCTATCAGAGAGGGAGAGAGAGAGAGAGAGAGAGAAAGAGAAAATTGGGCAGGAGCAAAAGAAGAAAAAAAAGAAAGAAAGAAAGAACGAAAGGAATAAAGAAATGAAAGAAACGAAAGAATCAAGAAAAGGAGAAAAAAAACAAGACAGAATGAAGCAGAAAGCAAAAACAGAAAGATTAGAAAACATTTTTAAAAACCCGAACTAATAGAAAAACACAGCAATGCAGACGACACAAGACAGATCTGAGTTCATAATGTACGTTTTGACGGGAGTCTATAACTGTAATGTTGTTTCTTTTCTTTTCTGCTTGTTCAAAGAAAGACATTTAGAGCTCTTACAAAAGTCTAAAAAGCCTGCGCCAATCTATCTCAGAAACGAAAAATGCATGTGGCCTATCACAAAAGGTGTGAATCGCTCCGTGACAACAGTGCATTACGAGCGTATCAACAACCAAGCGCGGCCTGCCATCGGCACTGCTTTTCAAGACCGCGCTTTAATTGCACGGTGAGCAGTGTTGACATGGATTAAGTCACGAGGACGCCGGGTACGCTTTTAGAGGCTTCGATGCTTATCTCATACACCTTATAAAATCTCTGCTATAACAAAATCTGTCCAACCGTGAGATGTAAAAGGGTTTGTGTTTTTCAAGGTCGTATAGGTTTTCGCCTCCCAGCTCGTTGATATAATGCCTTCAGAATCCCACATTTATACTGAACCTTACGCTTTTTACTTCAGTTCTTCGCGGTTTAATAGAGAAATGCTGTGCATGTCTCCAAGGGGCCTGGTAAATCTCTAAATAATGACAGATGAGATACACTAAAGTCATTGCTTTGGACGGTTTGTCTGTCCTTATGCGCGATCTCACAGAAAATTGCATTTAAAAATGTAAAAGAAAAAGGGAAAAAAATAAGCTCCCCACCAAAAAAATATTCTAAGAAAACCACGCAAAAACACCCCAAACAAACAAACGGAAAGACAAGAACAATGCGAATATACAAGGATCGAAAGAAGCTCAAAACAAAAACTTGTCCATGTCCCCATTGTCTCCTATGGTGTAAAAGCACGTGTCTGAAATTCGTGACACTTCATTCCATTGGCAGACTAATACCGGAAGGCCCAAAGCTTGCAGCTTCCGGTCTAGGGAAAGAGGTCACTCAGGGCACGGGGGTGTCCCAGCCATTTCTTTCGTCAATTCATCCATTACTTCCTGCTATTTTGTTTGAGCATGAACGAAATGTCTTCGCATTATTTGCCCTATTCTAAGTGCATATCACAGAGGGTGTTCTTTTTTCTTTTCCCCGCGTCTCATTCTTCTTCTTTGTAAATCAAGTTTGCTTAGGGGTGAATTTTGCATTTATCTCTTGCAATACTTTAACGTCATTTAAGGAGCTTGTTACTTCGACACTGTCGGTCAGGGCCAACCAATACGACTGAATCACAATTGGATGTTAGATATACTTATTTATAGAGGCATCAGCTTCTTTTGCTGTTTTAGCCCCGAATCACAATATACCCCAAACAGAGATACTTTCGCAACATAAATCCACCATTTCCGTGGCCTTTGGAGGTTTTTAGTTTGCATTGCACTTTCTCACTGACAGTTTTAAGAAGCTGACGTATTGAGTGTTTATTTTTTCTCTCTTCTTCCTTTTTTCCCTTTACTAATTCCTATTCTAAGGACCCCGGTGGGTCAATATTGAATTCTTGTGTTAGTGAGAAAAAAAGCAGTTTACTGTAGATTGTAACGTTGTTCTTCAGGATTAGAAAATACTCACAATATGGTAATTGTTATTTTATCATGGTTTACTTAGTGATGTGCCTATCTCAATAATATTCATAGAGACTGACTAGTGAGTGAACGAGCCATGTAAGCCCCATATTAAAAAACAATCCCGCCATCCTGTGTGCTTGATTTAATGCTAAAGCAATTGTAGGAATTTGAATGAAAATACATGTATGATTGCCCTCCGTTGTTCAGTGTCACCTGATGCAATGGTTTTTTAGTCCTTTATTTTTTGCTGTTGCAACCTCAACTCAATCTGCGTGGGTCCCTTTGCATAAAATCTGTTGGATTCCCATATTTCTTTACTCCCGTGCATTTAGTAGAGTACATTTTCACGCATTGGTTCTGTGTAATGCTTTTACTGCATGATTTAAATGACAGTTGAAGGTCCTTTAGCTGTAAAGAAGAAAACCGTGGCAGAAGGCAGCCTACCAAAGAGCTTATAATTTCATAAAGAGATGTAAGCTCGGTCTGGATTAGAAAGCGGAAAGAGAAAGAAAAATGTATACGCAAAAGAGTCCAATAATTCCTACTCTAGCGCGTTCTACGTCATAAGAGAGTAAAAAACTAGAATCATGACGTGGTTGATATGAATCAGTATTTATCGCTAATTTATAGGTTTTAGTTTATTAATAATTTTGATGAGATTTTCTGTTTGCTTGTGCACTCTAAAATAAGTGTGTGTCTGGTTCTTTTCATCTGGTAGTTATTAAGACGTAGGCTATTTATTTATAGAGAAGCCAGCTTTTTTGGGGGCAATTTTGGATTGCACCATAGCAGGGTGGAGCCGAACACCACGGGACCTTGTCGGATAGGCGCCACGTTTGAAGAAACGCGCTAGGAGCTGCGTCATAAAGGGAGGTAAGTTACATCTCTCGGTACTCCTTCTCTCCGAGCCTACTCTGAAAGACAAGTAGAAGACACAGGACACTCGTAAGACCAATCTAGCGTACAATTACATCCACAATGTGTGAATGGTTGTGTTTGAATAGCAATGTGGCACTTGTCACTTTGTGAGTCAATTTTCCCATTACCATCTCTTATTCCCTTATTACTTAAGGCCTGGTCAATAATCATAATATTTTGTTGCTTTTGTATAATGTTTTGTATTTACCGCCAGTATTTCGCCCATTGTGGCAAACTTTGTCAGTTATTTCAGTCAAG
Source organism: Phyllaplysia taylori (assembly GCA_032273245.1). Taxonomy (NCBI): domain Eukaryota; kingdom Metazoa; phylum Mollusca; class Gastropoda; order Aplysiida; family Aplysiidae; genus Phyllaplysia; species Phyllaplysia taylori. The sequence goes on along the minus strand of JAUKPP010278576.1, from coordinate 1,403 downwards.
TTACCGCACCAAGGCAACACCAAAATGATGTGACATACGCATGGTACTGTCTGGGAGAGAAGGCTGCAACCACCATGTCCAAATAATATATCTACAGTGGCAGTAAATTACTCAATGACTGCAGTGCACTAAGCAGTCATTCGATCCAGAGATGTCTTGAGACTATAATAATAATAATAATAATAATAATAATAATAATAATAATAATAATAATGGTATTTGTATAGAGCCTTCCCTTAAAAATGTCAAGCTCAAGGCGCTTCATAGAAGAGTAAAGTAACACATTATTATGACATGGACATTTGTAAATTTTAAAAATAATTGCTGCTAAAGATTTAATGTCACAATCACTAAAATTCATACATGATTCAACTCTATATTGCACTATTGTCGTATAAAATATCCGATTTTAAGGCTCTCTACTTCCGGGATAAACAGCCAGAATGCCATGGCTCAGTAGACCGTGATGACTACTTGAAGGGTGAAAGCTCCATAAAAGGCATTGATCAACAACAACTACAGCAACAAATTCCGGTGTTGATACACCATTTTTCAACATTAACATTAGTTCTGGTTGAGACATTGACTCAAAGACTGAACCACGCGTTAATGTCTCCTTCGGGTAGCTACTAATGATCAACAGTTCACACAGTCTGCTGCCACAGACAGGGTAATACAACGATTTTCCCCGCTCTTTAACCAATATAATTATATGGCTCTTTAGGCCTTAGCTAAGTTTGAGTCCCGTCTCTTAAATGACCTTACAGTGCTGCAGGGGACGTAAAACTGGTAACCAAATCAAACTAAGTTTGAGTACATTAAACATACGAGTACACAAATGTCAAATATCCATGGGTGAATACGACGACTGTTTTACAGCTTCTGCTTTCTCGAGCAGCTGATTTCTGCACAATGTTTCTTCCTCTTTCTTTCCTACTTTCCTTTCCTTTTTTTCATGTTATCATCTATTCGAACTAGACCTTCAGACAATCGCAGCTTCAATTTCTCATCACCCTCGCTGACCGACATTTTCCCATCTTGAGCAAATGACAAAGAGAAAAAATACTTGAAAGCAAATCTAATCTTCTTGCTGCCGTTTTATGTTATCAAGTTCCAAGCTTAAGAATTTATAACTTCTTTGTCATCTCCGCTCCTTACTTTTTTAAAATATCTTTCTCTCTTTCTCTGTTACTCTCTCTCTCTCTCTCTCTCTCTCTCTCTCTCTCTCTCTCTCTCTATGTCTCTATCTATCTGTGTGTGTGTGTGTGTGTGTGTGTGTGTGTGTGTGTGTGTGTATGTGTCCACCTTGCTCACTCCCTCCCTTCTTCTTTTTCTTTATCTAAATCTGCTTCTTTTCTTCCCCTCTCTTTTCCCTTCATCTCTTTTACCTTTTCCTTTGAAAT
>JAUKPP010278554.1:0-10797 GCA_032273245.1 Phyllaplysia taylori | reverse complement strand
TTGCTTTTTTGTTTTTTGTTGGGTTTTTTTGCCTGCCAGTATCAGTCCAGACAAAGAAGGGCGGAACCCAGCAGAAAAACGCAGTGCTCGTTCCCACGTGAGAATCACACCCGGGTATTCTGCTTGATGGGCGGAGAGACTAACCACCACAACACGAAGGAAAGCCATCTTATAAAAAGACAAACGATTGCGCCATATATGTCCAGAAGATAGAGAGAAAAACATATATATATTTTGTATCATTAGTTTCCCCTAATTCAGGGACGGCGGCGTGGTTCTAGCTCCGGCCCTAATTAATAAGCTTGGCTTGTCAGACCCGTACTAAATACGTGCCTTAATGCGCTGAGTTTCGCAAAGCATGGATATTCACAGTGCGCTATGTTTGGCTCATAGAGATTTAATTACGCCGGCTCCGTTGTTAGGCTATGCTTTTCATCCCTTAGGAATAAGTTATTTATAGAGGCGCCAGCCTAATAGCTTAGTTTGACCTAATTTGTCATATTTAGATACAAGACGGGTGATTCAACACCATATCTATGAGTTTAAGGTTAAAACAGAAACAGAGGTTGGTACTGGTACTGCCTTTATAAATAGATAGCTGATAACTAATCAATGAGCTTGTGGATCAATGATTACAATAACTAAATGAGGCTATAAATTTGTCCATATGTAGAAGAGTTCAATCCTTTTACTGGACACGGAGACGCCTGTACAACGTAGGGATCGAACTCCCGTCCTCTACGTGATAGGCGAAGAGCCTAAACATTAAATGTTTATTCTCAAGGTGTTTACGGTACTTTATAGTAGAGTAAGTTCTACGAGGGATATACACACTCCAAAGAGAGAGAACGGTTTGGCATTATATCAAATATTATGTTTCTCTTGTTTTCCAGTGGGCCATTATTTCATCCTGAATCCTTGTGAAGACATCTTTCTCTTTTTTTTCTTTCTGTTTCCGTTTGATGCTTTCAAAGGAGGGGGGGGGGGGGGGGTGTTTACAGGGAAATGATGTCAATCAACATTTGTCGTATTAAAAAATGGCTTCAATCAAAGTATTCCATTTGCTAGCGCAATATGAACGCGCAAAATACTCATAAGTAGCGTTCGTGGCAACAGAGAGTGCAACTGCTCTGCTTGCATGGTTTTAAAAAAACATATTATAATAAATAAAGAATACAACAACTGGCATTAAATGCAACAAAGACCCTTTTATAACAAGGAATGCATGCCATGTAGTTTCATTGATATCTCATTAGCTACTCACAGTCATTTCCTGCCGTTAATAGAATCAATACACACAGTGGAAGAGAAAATCTCAATGAGCGGTTTACAATTATAACATCAAATACCCGCTAAGTCCTAAAGTCTAACGCTTTCCTCTTTAGAGCAAAAACAACACATGAATGTCTCATATAATAGCTGAACAAATACTAGAATAAAAAGTTCTGCTCTCCACTTGAGGACCAGGGAGATCGATACCAGTATTGATATAGGCGGGTCATTCCACATTTGTACCTTAAGTTCGGTTTACAATTTTACGTTCCTTACGATATTATACTGTAAGTTGCAGTATGGTCGTTTAAGAGACGAGTCACTTTGACACAGCCTGTCAGAACCAACCCGGTCTGAGAGGGGCGGATCCCAGAAAAACACGCAGATTAACATCCCCCCCCCCCCCCCCCCCCACACACACACACCCGTAGTATTCAAACTCGGGTCACTGTGAGATACGCGAAGGGCGATTGATATTTTATTGGAATGAGCCCGGCCGTCAGACGAACGGCTACTACTAGCTGGAGCTGGACAAGGCGAGAACGCTGGAGGAGAGCGCGGGTGACAGTTGACAGGCGGACTGGACTCAGATAGCCAGAAAGATTATTGAGACGGCGAGGGACAGAGAGTAGAGAGTCGACGGAAAGGACAAAGAGTGGTAAGGATGAAAATAGGAGTGAGAGAGAGACATTGGTTTTCTGTCTGCTTTACGGTACTTTAGATGCTATAAGGTCATTCGTCATTCAGCGCCACGAAGTAGATTAGGACAACAATAACGTATAGAAAGAAAAAGGAGCAAATCACACAAGAGCATTCGCCAAACACAAGAGGGAAAGAGAGAGAGACAGAGAGAGAGAGAGAGAGAGAGAGAGAGAAAGAGAGAGAGAGAGAGAGAGAGAGAGAGAGAGAGTAAGAGAGTGATATGGTATAACAAAGTGGTAAAGCGGAGAGATTTGCTTGTTTCATTGAAGGTCTATGGCACTTTCGATACTGTGAGGTTCACTGAACAACAAGAAAATGGTTAGAACAGAGCAAGGAAAAAGAAGACGACACCAGAACGCTTGCCAGGTGGAGAAAGGAGAGAAAAGAGGAGAAGGAGAAGATGAATGGATAACAGGGCAGACGGGGAAAATTCCGATAAGACAGGCGAATATTGGATGGGGGAGGGAAAGAGATATACCGGTATATAAAGAGAGAGAGAGAGAGAGAGAGAGAGAGAGAGAGAGAGAGAGAGAGAGAGAGAGAGAGGTATGAACTTATTCATTTGTGCTTTGCGCACATACCGCGACTCTGATTAACAAACTCAAATCATGACTTGTAATCAAACCCCAATCAATTCAGCATCAAAATCCAAATAAGAACAAACAAAACAGCTTAAAAAATGTCCACAACGACCAACATAACAAAGCATACAAAATTCGAACAAACCACCCAAAACCGAAACAAATCGTGCCAACCAAGCATTATGAAGTAGAGTTAAAAACGCTGGGGTCGGCAAAAAATAGAAATTTAAAAAAGGACACTCGTCTCGGAGACAAGACAAATGGCCGAGGGGCGCTCACGGCCCAGCCTGGCTCTGCCACCATCGAGGATTTAGCCGAGCATCAATAATTCAGCAAACGATCTTCCTGGGTCCGGCGTTACGTGCTGACGTGCGTCCTTTTCCTTAGAGGGGGCGGATATCCGAATACGTTATCTCTTTATTTTAACAAATTGTAAAAAGCAGCAAATAGGTTGTAAAGCCTTCCTTTCGGGCGTGGTTTATAGTATATGATAAATGCAATTCACTATTAATTACATGTATAACTGAAATCGTACTCGGAATTTAACAATGACTTAGAAGTCCAATTCAGGCGTCTAACTTAAATCTCTGTTTAGTCTACTGCTACTTTATCCATGTACGTTATCATCCTGATATATGTATCCTTCACTGGTTTATCTCTATAGCAGCACGAAACTGTTCTTTGAAGAATCGCTTTGAGGGGTGAATTTTCAAATTATTATTATTATTATTGTTATTATTATTATTATTATTATTATTATTATTATTATTTAATTTTTAAAAATATATTTTTGCTATTAAAAAGATTAAATAAGCTTTAATTCTAGGAGTGGCTAGTTCTTGAAGTAAAAAGGGACACAAAATCTCACAGTAAAGAAAATCTTCACGGAAATGTTCGGAGTCCCATAAATGATCTCCTACTTATCCGGATTCTTCATTGAAGGACTCATTGGTCGTTCGCTATGTATGCCACGTTGGTTGTTTTGCATAAAGGCGAATACTACAAGGACTGTAGCGGGGTATTCGCCTCTTTGCTAAACAACCCACGTGCTGTGCCGAGACAGCAACGGGTCAACCGAGCGATACATTTTATCTCCGCACTGTATTCATTAAGGGGGGGGGGGGGGGGGATGCTATCATGATTTCTAGGCCATTGGGTTCCCTGTTTGGTTGTTTGGTTAGAATCTTACGGCACTATTGAGGTAGTGTGGTCATGTCAGCACCGGGAAGTAGACTAGGACAATAGAGCTGTCCCATACTCGATCAATATAGTAAAAAAAAAAATATTTTAAAAAAGCGGGATTTCCCGATGAGGGAGGGGCAGCACTGCACCTGAATTTGAACGCCAGCAAGAAGATTACAACAAAATTGCACTGCAATAAAAGTAACCATGGGTTTTTCTAGCATAAAAGTAAGAGATTGAACTAGACTAAGACAATTATAGTAAGACATAGAAAGAAGCAGAAGAGCAGACAACATCAGCGCTAACCACCCACTGAGTTCCTGAGCGTTAGTGCTGTAACCTCCTTGAAACTCGTGCAACAAAGACCAACGCATTGAATGGGAACACGTTTCACTCTCAGTCTGTTAAAGGTTGCACGCTACTAGAAATCCAAATGCAATTGCAAGGAAATAATTCAGAATAAATATATCGGAAAAGAAAAGGAAACAATATTTTGTTGGGTTTTTTATTCTCTAATTCAATCCCCCACCCCCTTCCCCAGGGCCCTTTCTCGTCCTGCTCTCTCCCCCCCCCCCCCCCCCCTTTTTTTTTTCCATCCACATCGCTCATCTATTCCGAATCACAATTTACAGAAAACGTACATTAGGCTCGAACAAAGAAGAATGCTCGCGTAAATAGCCGGACGGTGAAAAAATCTACGAAAGCACGGAATGAAAATTAATTCTTGACACAAGAAAGAAACACCTTTTCCCCCCACAATAAATGAAGCAATTAGCTGAGAGTCGTGCTCAGCACAAAGATTCGACGACTAGCGAAGCATAGTGACTGAAACGCTGAAATCCCAACCCCACTCATTGCCACTCTTAAGTGAATGCGGCATCGACAACGATGTTCAAGTACAATTTCAAGAGAAAAACCTTCAAGGTCGTGATCAAGCAAAAGAAGTCTTGCAAATTAAATCTCTCACGATCAATCTAACACGAACAATCTCTTCTTTCCATCTATCTATATCTCTCCCTTTATCTATTCATCAATTCACCCATATTAAGCCCCAATCCCAACTGCCACTCGTAAGTGACTGCGGCCTCATAACGATTTTAAAGTACAATTTCAAGAAAAAAACCTTCAAGATCGTGATCAAGCAAAAGAAGTCTTGCAAATTAAATCTCTCACGATCAATCTAACACGAACAATCTCTTCTTTCCATCTATCTATATCTCTCCCTTTATCTATTCATCAATTCACCCATATTAAGCCCCAATCCCAACTGCCACTCGTAAGTGACTGCGGCCTCAATAACGATTTTAAAGTACAATTTCAAGAGAAAAACCTTCAAGATCGTGATCAAACAATGGTAAAGTGAACAATGAGGTTTGCCAAATAAATCTGTCTCACACTCAATCTCACACGCACTCTCTTTCTTTCTCTCTCTCTCTCTCTCTCTCTCTCTCTCTCTCTCTCTCTCTCTCTCTCCCTCTCCCATAGAAACACACACAATCTCTTTATCTATCTATCTATCTGTCGCTCTCTCTCTCTCTCTCTCTCTCTCTCTCTCTCTCTCTCTCTCTCTCTCTTCCTCTCGCTCTCTCTCTCTCTGCCACACACACACATACACACATATATAAAAACACACGGCGCGCGCGCGTGCCCACAGATACACGCAACTAGACAGGCACAACCCCTTCACTGGCTTCACTCTTCCTTTCACCCTTTCTATTTCAACGCTTCTCCCGTCCCTTCTCACCACCACACTAGATATGACGCAATACAGAACAACAACAATCAAATAAACAAAAGCTCTCTCCGCTTGTCCCACCCGCCAAAAACCTAAAGGTCTTGGCAAGGCGGCTCATCAGCCTCTACATAAGGTCAGACAGGAGGAAGCAGTTTGGTGCCATGCTGAGTGCCGAGTGTGCAACGACTTTTTCCCCTTTGAGCAAGACTCTCCACTCCTATAGCAGACATACCTCGCTTTCCACACGCCACTTTCTTATGTCATGATTCTGTTTCGTCCCTTTCCATCTCAGCCCGGCTTGGTCCTGAAAGGCAGGGTCGATGTAGCCTGTCTTATAGGTGACCTTACAGTGTTGCAAGGGACGTAAAACTATAAATCAAACCAAACCAAATAACCATGGTGAAACTTTAGTGTATTATTTATTTCTTTGCTGTATCAGCCCCTGTGTATGTTCGTGTGTTTTCCTTAATTTGTTTTGTTGAGGTTTTATTTCTCTATCAACACTGTAAGGACACCATAGTAAAACTTAAAAGAAGGAAAACACACCAGATCGGAGCATCCGCCAACCACCTGCATGTGCGTGTATTATCTGTGTGCTCACATGCGTAAGTGCGTAAGTGTGTGTGTGTGTGTGTGTGTGTGCTTATGTGTGTGTATGTGTGTGTGTGTGTGTGTGTGTGTGTGTGTGTGTGTGTGTGTGTGTGTGACTTTAGGTTGTAATACTATGTGCACGCGTGTGCGTGTGAGTGAAAAAGGGTGTACATAAGAATACATGTATATGCACAAGTCTGAAGAGACCATCATAATACCACAAACACTGTGTTAAGATCAGTCAGTCGATAAACAACAAAAATTAGCAAGAAAAACACAAAAACGGCGATAACACCAAACAACGTTAACCGTTGGTAAACAAGCAAAAAGATATCACAGCTGTAGGAATAAACGCTTTATATAATAGTTTTCTTTGTTGAAGTTTTAAGGCACTACCGACACTACAAGCCATTTAAACGCCAACAAGAAGATTACAACAAAAACTAACAAAGACCAAAAAAAAATAGAAGGATCACCTGCCACAAATTATAAGATGGGAAAGTTGTTTTGTAAGCAGAAATGCAAAAAAAATAATTATCCATTGAATAGAAATATATTAAAATAAACGCACGGCCAAAAAACAAAATCGTAATCCCACGAGCCTGCCAAACAGAGAAAAAAAAAAGACAAGATAAAAACTTTGTTGAAGACGACGCAACAACATTCACCCTACACGGCATTTAAAAACTTGGCCAAAATAAGTAGACGCGGCGTCAAAATCTGCAATTAAAATATTCCTTTAGAAAATTTCTTTGGCAGCATCTGGGAGTAGCAATAGGACAAGAAAGGCGACGACAATGGGACAAGAAATGCGACGACAATGGGGCAAGAAAGTCTCCCTGGCACCATCTGCTGGCTGCAACAATGGGCCAACAATGGGGCACCGGCAGGCTGGATTCACGGGCCTCTCAGGTACATGTAATTGGCGATGAACGCGTGCGCGCGTGCGTATGATGTTTGTGCGTGTATATTGCGGTCCTTGAACGCGCCCGAGAAACTGGGGGAATTAATGAAATGCACAGCGAAAATTTTATTATTGAGCGGTTTCTCACACTTCGCTCCAATCTAGGGCAAGCTTGAGACGGAACAAAGCGAATAGAGGGACACTTGAGAATAGGTTTGGAATAAAAAATACAGTATTAAAAAGATTTCAAAAGAATGACTGATGGAATAGTGGGGTGGATTGGGGGAGGAAAGGTGGGATGGGGAGAGACAAAGAAAGGAAAGCACCCAAGGTAGAGACTGAAAGAGAAAGAAGACAGGAAAAGGAGGGGAAGGGGGGAGAACCCAAACAAAGCGTGAGAGAGAGACAAAGAGAAAGAGAGAGGGAGAGAGAGAGAAACCGAGAAAGAAGGAGAGGCGTGGTACCAGTTTTACGTCTTCTGCAACACTGTAAGATCATCTGAGAGACGGGCTAAGAGGGCTGAGAGGGAAAAAAAGCCAGCAGAAAAAAAGCCAGATTGTCTTCGATCGGGGATCAAACCGGGGTCTTCAGCATGACAGGCTGAAGAGCCTTACTATTACATCACAGCGGCGGTAGAGATTAAGGGGGGGGGGGGTGTGAAGGCCGACATAACGTAATAAAAGACACCCGAATAAGATGGATAGATTAGGCTAGTTTCTTTTAGCCGAATAAGATGAATAGACGAGCATGACCTTGTCTGTGTAAAGCCAGACAGGTATGAAGATGACGATCATCCCTGTAGCTTACACTTAGCCTGTCTTATCGGGAAGGAGGAAGAGAGGGATGTGGCGTGATGGGGCGTCCATACCTCGCGGGGCTCGAGTCTAAGTTTGGCACAAAGGGGTCATTGCCTCGGCTATTTCCAGAAAGTCGTGTGGAGACAGTATGATGTGTCTGTACCGGCGATCCATAGCACCACGGCGGCGCGTCTTACATAGTGTCTACGGGTCCAAGACTATCTTTTATTGGATGTAACAGAAAGCGGCATGGACACATAGGCACATAATCAGTGGGGCAGTATCTCTCTCTCTCTCTCTCTCTCTCTCTCTCTCTCTCTCTCTCTCTCTCTCTCTCTCTCTCCCTCTCACTCTCCCACTCTGACAAAAAATCAGCGCTTAATGACACACACCCATACATGTTCAAACACACACACACACACACACACACACACACACACACACACACACACACACACACACACACAAACACGCACGCACAGAAACACTCGTATAAACACGCGCACGCACACACTCACGCAAAAGCGCACACGCTCACACATACATATCATCCTCCCCCCCCCCCCCTCTCTCTCTCTCTCTCTCTCTCTCTCTTTCTCTCTCTCTCCTTGTTCTTCTTCTTCTTCTCTCCATCTCTCTAACACACACACACACACACACACACACACACACACACACACACACACACAAGGTATCAAACCACGTACGATTCAATCCCCCATCTGCACTCACCCGTGCGATGACGGCGCCCTCTCCACTTCCCTTTCAAATACGCCCAATGTTCGTCATGTACAAAACATGGGATTGTCTGGAGGCGACTACACGAATTCGCGAACCTTTACATTACGTCTTAAGCAAATAACCTTCACGGCCAGGTTCTCTTGCGGGAGACAATAAAAGTCAGCTTGCTACAGTCAACAGAAGTTCTAACAATTCTCAGAAGAAAAAGAAAAAGAAAAAATATTTTTCTCGCTTTGCATTGAGAAACGTGTTCGTCGATGGCAATACCATCTCCGTTGGAGAGCCACTCATCTCCTTTTCTACGTCGATGGCAAGACTCAAACATTTGATAATGCAGTAAGTAAAGACATTGTGTTGTTGCTGTTGTCGTCGTTGCTGTTGAGATGGGGGTGGTGTTATCGTTATTGTTGCTGTCGTTGTGGTCGTAGCGGTGGTGTTACTCATAATGTACATGTGATCTTCACGCCCATCGTGTCATTCCGTCTGTGAGTACCACACTTAAAGATCGGACGCTACCTGCCCAGCCCAGCCCTCGCTATCGTTCCGGAGATCGCCACGAGAACGGTCGGGTGGAGATTGAAGAAGAAAATTACAAGGTGTGGTACTGATGGGTAAAAGATAAAGGACAAGATTAACATTGTGGACGCGTAAACACATCTCAGTAATGTTGGCCACATCTTTGTGCCTAGTAAAATCGCAGGGATTTAGACAAGTAGACAAAGAGAGGAAGACAAGCAGACAGAGATAGAGATAAAGAAAGAAAGAAAGAAAGAAAGAAAGAAAGAAAGAAAGAAAGAAAGAAAGAAAGAAAGAACGAAAGAAAGAAAGAAAGAAAGAAAGAAAGAAAGAAAGAAAGAAAGAAAGAAAGAAAGAAAGAAAGAAAGAAAGAAAGGGCCACTCTTGTTGGGCAAGAAGAAAGACGAGGGCAGAGAAAGAGAGACGACAGGGAGAGAGAGAGAAAGAGAGAGGATGAAAATGAAGATGAGAGAGAGAGAGAGAGAGAGAGAGAGAGTAAATTGGGAAAAAAACACAAGTTCTGAGAGTGTGGAGCGCTCAAGAAGCGGGCCTATGAGATAGTCTGGGTGAAATACACTGTCCATGTCGGCGCCGCGCGTCTTTGAGATCTCATGGTTTCTGGTAATTTCAGCGCCAGAGCATAGATTAGGAATAAAATGTACATGTAACATAGTTTAGAAAGAAGGAGAGAGATGGCTGACCACACCAGGGCGTCCACTATCACCCGCCTTTGATGTCTGTGCGGTGTCGTCACCACGACTTGGATGGACACCCCCCCGGAATGTCCGTGTCCGCTCGACCGGAACGGCCACTGACCGGAAGGGGGAAAAACTAGGGTAAAGGTCACCAAAGGGCGAAAGGGGCTTTTCTGGCGCGGAACCCCCTTACCCACATATACCTGTATTTGAGCCTTTTACACGTTTTACTGTCAGTATCAGGGGTAGGGGCTTTAGTCTTGCCCATTTCGTACGAAAAAGAGGCACATACCACACTGTAGAACATTGTCACCAAATAAAAAACCAAAGCAAACCCACCGTCGCCTGTGGTGTAATGGTAGGCTCTCCGCCTATCCCGCGGAAGACCTGAGTTGTATCCCAAGTGCGGAGATTTCCCTTTTTCTAGTGGAATTCCTTCCTCTCCGCTCGGGTTGGCCCTGACAGGCAGGGTCAAAGTAGCCCATCTCTCAAATTACCTTAATATGCTGCAAGGGAGGTAAAACTGGTAACAAACTAAACCAAACTAGAGCATTGCCATCAAAGCAAAAAAACCAAACCTAACCCACGTGTATTGACCAAATCTATGACCAATTGTACCACGAGTTGTTTTGCCTTGGACATTAACCCACGTACATACTTCACATTACGTACATAACAACAACAACATTCTTGACTCACGCACAGAGGGTTAAAATGAAAGTGGCGATTTTCTCCCTCATTAAGGAAGAGTTAAGTACGTGGGGCCAGATTACCACAGCGATTTCACCGAAAGCCTCAGCGGCCACCGACGACCGCCCATGATTTACACTACTCGCGGCCCGCACGTCCCCACGGCATTTAGCAGCTCCTCGTTGAAAGAAAGGGCAAACGCCTTTGTTCGCAGAGCCACTTTGCAACGCGCATGTAATCCATTGCATTTTTAATGGGGGGGGACCGGTTCCTGCGGAGCGGGAGCGGTGTTAAGAGCGGTTGCAGCGTTGTTACGGCAGGAGATATTTGAAAGAGGTGTGAGTGTGAGAGTGTGTGTGTGTGGGGGGGGGGGGGGGGGGGGGGGGTTTGA
>JAUKPP010278532.1:0-10797 GCA_032273245.1 Phyllaplysia taylori | reverse complement strand
GGAATCTAGCAAAAATGTGAGGAAGTGTGATTTCATATTTGAACAGCCCCAAACAGTATGTTTCTATCTCTTATCATCTATGTGTTATTTCAGTTTAGAAAGAAAAAAAACACCCTGTATAATCCAATGTCTTCTCTCTTTCTTTTCCTGTGTCGTCACTCTCAGCTGGGTTTGGCTCTGTCTGGCGAGGTCGAAGTGGCGCTGCTTTTAAATAGTGCCCTTACACTGTTGCAAGGGGCGTGAAACAAAAATCAAGAGTCTTCACCTACTAACTTTTAGTCATGTTGAAGAAATTGTATCGTCTGCGACTCCCACACACACATGGTACAGGGTCAAGGACGACATCATTACGCGGTCGTCACCTGAAGAGAAAGGTTAGGGGTGTTTGATCGATAATGGTTTTACGGCTCCATCGACACTATAAGGTCATTTCGAGAGAGGGATGATAAACACTAACGACAAAAACAACGGCATGTTTGGTTTTAAGTCTCTTACAACACTGTAGGGTCATTTAAGAGGCCGACTACTTCGACCCTGCCTGTTAGGGCAAACACGTGCTGAAAAAATCATAGGAGATCGTCTGCGACCGGAGTCGAACTCGGGTCGTCTGCAGGATAGGCGAAGGGCCTAACCATTACGACTCAATGCCGCTACAACGGCAAAAATAGCAATATTGACAACAACAGCAACAACAATGACAACAAGAGCAGTAGCAACAACAACAACAATAAAACAAGCAAGTGACGGGAACAAAAAGAAGACTATCGATGTACATGTATATACCATGCTCAATTCAGTGCCAGGATGCAGATAAAGACAATGTCTGTACTTAGAAAGTCATAGATGTTTTAGTTTAGTCTAGTTTTGGCTTAGCGTCCCTTGCAACACAGAAAGGTCATTTAAGGGATGGGCTACGTCGAACCAGCCTGTCACTACTGTCAGGGCCAACCCGAGATGAGAGGGACATTGTCCCTGCAAAACAAACGGAGGCGTACTCGATCAAACTGCCCCCGCGGGCTTCGAACCCACGTTCTCTGCGTGATAGGCGAATGGCCTAACCAATACACCACAGACGCTTGTGTTATAGATGTGGCCTACACAAGAGCACCTACTGTATTTTGCTTTGGTTACCAGTTTTACGACACCTGCAGCACTGTCAGGTCACTTAAGAGACGGGCAACTTCGACCCTGCTTACCAGGGCCAATCTGGGCTGAGAGAGGAAAAATCCCGACAGAAAGAAATGCAGATCGTCCGCGCCCAGGACCAAACTCGGTTCTTCCGCAGTGGAGGTTCGCACCTCTATAAATAACCCACTCCTTAACAGGCGAAGAGCCTAACCATTACACCAAGGCGCCGGTGCACCTACTGTTACCTGTTCAGTAAGTAAAACTGTCAAAATACATACAATGTAATATGAACCACGAGGGCCTACAAATGAACTATGTGTATTTTGTTTGAGATTTTAATGTATTCTCAATTGTGCAAGGTCTGTCCTTTTCTATTGGTTGTTTTTTCATTCTAATTAAGGCCTCGCCCTTTATCAATACTGTGTGATAATTTTAGAGCCAGTAATTTGCCGTATCTTTTGTTGATGTTTTACGGCACTATCGATACATACACTATGTAGAAAATATTATTAATTCAGTGTCAGGAAGCAGATAAGGATAATTATTGCACTTGGAAAGTAGTAGATGGGGCGGACCACACCAGAGCACCTGCTGACCACCCATACTGCACTCTAGACACGAGAAGAACTGAGGACTTGAGTCTGTTGTGACATGGTTTGGCTCTTCGTCTTTCAAGCAAGGGCTGGGACATAACTTTAATCAAATAACAAAAGCAACAACTAAAACAACAGCACAACTTGAGGAAGATGAATAAGACTTCCTCCGACCCCGATGCCAGCGGTCAGTAAGTAAAGCTGACGAAATACGTACAGTATGATATGCATTACCAAGGCCTATAAATCAATTACAAGTTTGTTCTGTTTACGTTTTACATTACTATCAATGCTGCAAGGTCTGTCCTTATGTTTTTGGTTTTTTCTAATTAGCATGACATGCTATGTGAAGCCGTTTCTATACCTTGATTTCTTGCATCTTTTGTTGACGTTTCACACCATAATGGTTACTTATGCCATAAAAAAAACTATGGTCAATCAAGTGCCAGGCAGCAGATAAGAACAATATGAGGACTTAGAAAAGTAGCATATAGGTCAGGCCACACAAGGGCTTCTGCTAACCAACCAAACTCTAGATATAAGAACAGACGACCTGCGTCTCATGTGTAATCGTTAAGCTCTTCGCTTTTCTCACAGAGGCCGGGAGTTCAAGGCCCACATAAGGCAATTTTTAGATTTATTTTATACCTAGGATCTCCGTTTTCCTTCTTAGATGTAGGCTATCGTCTCTCTCAGCCAGAGCTGGCTCAGACTACAAATATCAAAGTGGCCCTCCTCTTAAATGACATAACACTGTCGCAAGGGGCATAAAATCAGAACCAACTATTTTGACCTCCTCATTCTCAGTCGTGTTGCAGAAATTGTGTCGTCTGTCACTCCCACACGGACATGGTGCAAGGTCAAGGACGACTCAGTTACGCAGTCGTCACCTGCAGAGAAAGATATTTTTGAGATGTTTGATTAGTTTTGACGGCTCCAACGGCAGAGTAAGGTCAGTTCCGGATATAGATCATATACAGCAGCAGCAACAACAAAAATAGCAACAACAGTAATAAAAACAACAACACAACAGAAACACAAAAATGAAACAGTAATAAAACAACCCACCAAGACGAACAAAAAGAGTTCGAGGTCCACGATGTCAGTCTTATTTTAATCTAGTATTTCTGTCTCTCTTCTGAGATGTTTCTTACATCTCAGCCGGGTTGGCTTTGCCTACCAAGGTCGAAGGGGCATCCTCTTTAATGACTTTACACTGTTGCATGGAGACGCAAAAGCAAAACCAATTATCTTAACCATCGAGAAATAAAAAATAACAATTTCTACTAACTAAAGGGACACAACTACTTAGAATAGAAATTAGGTACAATTAGCGTAGTTATTTCCCTTTGACCATAATGTCAAGTCTGAATTAATTGTCAGCATAATAATGTCGAGGCGCTTCGCGTTTCGCGAAGAGGACGGGAGTTCGAGGCCCAGTGCGAGACAATTTTAAATCCAATACTTCCCATCTCTCTCCATTTAGGAGTCTTCCCTTTCAGTCGGTTTTGGCTCTGTTCTTAAAGGCTGAGGTGGCCCTGCACTTAAAGCAATGACCTTACACTGTTGTAAGGGACGAAAAACCAGAATCAACAGTCTTCACCTACTCACTCTTAGTCTTAGTCGTGTTGAAGAAACTGTATCGTCTGTCACTTCGACACAGACATGGTACAAGGTCAAGCACCACACAACTACGTCCCCTGAAGAGAAAGGTTAGGAATGTTTGATCGATTATGGTTTAACGGCTCCAACGTCACTACACGTATAAGGTCATTTCGGGAGAGAGATAATAAACAATAACAGCAACAATAACAAAACAGCTTGAGGAAAGTTTGATTTCAGTTTTGTGACAGGTTTACGCCCGCTGCAACACTGTAAGGTCATTTAAGAGACGGCTACGTCGATTCTGGCTGTCAGGGCCAACCCGGGCTGAGAGGGAAAAAATCCCAGCAGGAAAAAAGATCCCACATCATCCATGGCCGGGATCAAACTCGAGTCTTGCCCATGGAGCTCGAGAAAGATCCATAAAGAAGACTTCCTCTGCCCCTGATGCCAGTGCTCAGTAAAGCTAACAAAATACGTATAATATCATATGCATCACTAAGGCATTAAAGTTGATTACAAGTTTGTTCTGTTCACGTTTTAAGGCACTATCAATGCTGCAAGGTCCGTACGTTTGTTGTTGGCTTTCCTACTAAGCATGTGAAGCCATTTTAATATCAGGATTTCTTGTTTCTTTTGTTGGTGTTTTACGGCACTATCGATACTTACGCCATATTATATAGAATATTATATGGTCAATCCAGTACCAGGAAGCAGATAAGAGCAATAGTAGCACGTGATAGATATACATGGGACAGGCTACACGAGAGCTTCTGCCAACCAACCAAACTGCAATCTAGATATAATAAGAACAGATGACCTGAGTCTCATGTGTAATCGTTAAGCTCTTCACTTATCGTGCAGAGGATGGGAGCTCAAATGCCCAGGCGAGACATTTTTTTTTTATCGAGGATCTCCGTCTTTCTTCTTGGATGTAAGCTATTGTTCCTCTCTGCCGGGCTGGGTCTGACTGCAAAGGTCAAAGTGGCCCTCCTCTTAAACGATCTTACCCAGCTGCAAGGGTCGTAAAGAAAGGAAAGACCAAACAACAATCTGTACCTACTCACTCTTAGTCGTGTTGAAGATATTGTATCGTCTGTCACTCCAACACAGACATGGTACAAGGTCAAGGACGACACGGCTGAGAGGTTGTCACCTGAAGAGAAAGATAATAAGATGCATGATGAGACTTTCAACGGCTCCCTCGACACTATCAGGTCTTTTTGGGAGAGAGACAGTAAACAATAACAAGAGCAATAATAATAAAACAACCCACCTAGAGGAGCAAAAATAAGACTTTCTGTTTAGTATGTAAAACTGCCAAAATACGTACAATACAAATATGCATCATTAAGGCCTACAGATAAGTTATGTTCGTTCTGTTGAAGTTTGTCAGTGTTAAGCGCCATTTGCTGATCAGCGCGATCTTAAGATGGCGCAGAACCATTTGACGATCTGCAGAAAGCGCGACTATCTCGAGATGGGCGCGCCATCTATGAATTATTTCCGAAAATGAATAGAGCTGTGCGATCTTAAGATTCTGCAAACCAAGCAAGAATTGTGCCATCTGCCGATCACCTGGAAGCACACACACACACACACACACACACACGCACACGCACACGCACACACACACACACAAACACAAACAAACGGTTTCATAACGTTCACAAATTAACTCAGCACAATTTATTATCATTAACTTTTTAAAAATTAAAAAAGAAGAATCAGGAGGATGCAAGTGTCACTTGTCTAATATTTTGACTGCATATTGGTCTTAGATCTATTATCATTAATATTTTTTTTTTAAATTTAAAAAAGAATCAGGACACAAGTGTCACTTGTCTAATAATATTTTGACTGCATATTGGTCTTAGATCTTTTATCGCATTCATAACACACCAATTGGACGCTTCCAGATCCTCCTTTCCGATGGTGAGACAGTCTGCGTGGTACCATCCCATCTCGAGATGGTCGCGCTTTCTGAGAATCATCACATGGCTCTGCGCCATCTTAAGATCGCGCTGATCGGCAAATGGCGCTTAACATCAGTATTACGGTATGAATACTTAAAAGTCTATCCGTTTGTTATTTGTTTTGATTCATTTAAGCAAGGCGACGAAATGACCTTATAGTGTCGATCGTGTCGTGCCGTAAAGCCCCAAACAAACAAACGAACAAACAGGGCCATGCGACTATCAACTCTTTCGAGATCATTTAAATTCCAGGATACTTGTTTCCTTTATCAAAGTTTTACGGCACTATCAACACATATATCATGGTCAATTTAGTGCTATGAAGCAGATAATCAAAATGGTTGCAGCAAGAAAGAAGAAGATGGGGCAGACCACACCAGAGGACTTGCCAACCAGCGACACAGTGCTTTAGACACAATAAGAACAGAGAACCGGTGTCTGTTGTGTAATGTTTAGGCTCTCCGCTTTTCGCGCAGAGGACGGGAGATCACGATCCACGACGTAATTTTTTTTTAATCGAGTATCTCCGCCTGTCTTCTTAGATGTATCTTAGCTCTCAGACGGGGTTGGCTTTGTCTACCAAGGTCGAAGTGGTCCGCCTCTTAAACGACATTACACTGTTGCAAGGAGACGTAAAAGCAAAACCAAGCATCTTAACCATCAAGTAATAAAAATGTGATTAAAGGGACACAACTATGTAAATAGAAGTCAAGACCAACTTAGTTATCCCCACTTGACCATAAAGCCAAGTTCGAATTAATTTTTAACCTATGTTGACTCACGGATTTCTCGATTCGCACAGAGGGCGGGAGTTCGAGGCCTAATGTGAGGCAATTTGCATGTATAATCCAATAACTCCCATCTCTTTCTTTTCATGTGTCGTCCCACTCAGCCGGGTTTGTCTGTCTGGCGAGGTCGAAGTGGACCTGCTTTTGAAATAATGACCTTACACTGTTGCAAGGGGCGGAAAACAAAAACCAACAGTCCTCACCTTCTCACTCTTAGTCGTGTTGAAGAAATGTTATCGTCTCTAACTCCCTACATCATTACGGGGTCGTCACCTGAAAAGAAAGGTTAGGGATGTTTGTTCGAGTATGGATTTACGGCTCCATCGACACTATGTAATAATGGTCATTTCGAGAGAGAGAGAGGTGATCTATACAGGAACGACAACAACAAGAACAACAACGGGTGTGGTTTTACGTCTCTTGCAACACTGTAGGATCATTTAAGAGACGGGCTACTTCGACCCTGTCTGTTAGGGCCAACCCGGGCTGAGACGGAAAAATCCGTTGAACAGGCGAAGTGCTTAACCATTAAAACACAACGCCGGTACAACAAGACCTGTAGTAACAACAACAACAATAAAACAAACAAGTGAGGGAAACAAAAAGAAGACTATCGATATACCTGTATATACCATGCTCAATTCAGTGCCAGGATGCAGATAAAGACAATGGTTGCACTTAGTAGAGAGACACAGATGTTTTGGTTTAGTTTAGTTTTGGCTTAACGTCCCTTGCAGCACGGTAATGTTTTTTCAGGGACGGACTACTTCGACCCTGCCTGTCAGGGCCAACACGGGCTAAGATGACAATTGTCCCAGCAGAAACACGGTGAAAACTTGATCAAACAAACTGCCACCGCGAGCCTCGAACCCACGTTTTCTGCGTAATAGGCGAGCGCCTAACCATTACATCACATACACCGGTGTCATAGATGTGACCCACACAAGAGCACCTACTGTTTTTCGTTTGGTTACCAGTTTTATGACACCTGCAACACTGTCAGGTCATTTAAGAGACGGGCTACTTCGACCCTGCTTACCAGGGCACCCGGGCTGAGAGTGAAAAATCTCAGCAGAAAAAAACAGATCGTCCGCGACTACGATCGAATTGGGGTCTTGTGCATAACAGGCGAAGTGCCTAACCATTACACGACAGCGCCGATGCACCTACTGTTATCTGATTAGTAAGTAAAACTGTCAAAATACATACAATTTAATAATATTAATCACTAGGCCCCATAAATAAATTATAATATAATGTGTATTTTTCTTTGAATTTTTAAGGTACTCTTAATGGTGCAAGGTCTGTCCGTTTGTAGCTGGGGTTTTTTTTCCTTCTACCTCAGGCTTGATCAACGCTGTGAGGTCATTTCAGTGCCAGTGCTTTCAAGTTTCCTTTGTTGAAATTTTACGGCACTATCAATACATGCACTATATAAGACATATTGGTCTATTCAGTGCCAGGAAGCAGAAAACGACGATTATTGCACTTGGAAAGTCGTAGATGGGGCGTACCATACCAGAGCACCTGCCAACCACCAAAACTGCACTCTAGACACGAGAAGAACTGAGGACCTGCGTCTATTGTGAAGTGGTTAGGCTCTTTGTCTGTCGCGCAGGGGACGGGAGTTCGAGGCCTATGCGAGGAAATATTTTAATCAAATAAGAACAGCAACAATAGCAATAACAACCGGGCTTGATAAGATAAATTATAAGACTTCCTGTGTCAATGAGGGCACAGATCAATTAGTAAAGCTGACCTAATACGTACAATTTGATATACAGGGTGTTTTTTTTATATTGATCGATTCTAAAGTTTAATAACTAAAAGACGGTACGTGATAGAAACATTCTGTTTTCAACAGACTAATTCTTATCCATTTAAGTTTTTTTCTGGTACAAAATTAACCAATTCCAAAAACCCGCTGTGCAATAGCGCCAGCTTGCGTGAACAGATGCCGATTTTTAGAGCACAGAAATGACGCTAATCTTGCATTTACTAGTGCATCGTGTGCGTTTACAAAGCAGATCGCGTGCCTGCAGCCCTGAGGAAATTCCAACTCTGCACAGCAAGAAAAGCACCATCTAAAATTCAGTCAGAACTTGTATCAAAATTTGGTAGAAACTGGTTATGTTAATTACTATGACAACAAAGATACATGTAGCAAGAGCTGGATTTGCGAAGTGCATGGTGCCCGATCATTGAAAAAGACGACTACGTTAATTTGACCACCATCAGAGACATCCATCACTTTCTAATCTCAAACGATAAAACACTAAATTCTTTTTCGTGAAATATGAAGCCAGAACTTGGTGGATATAATTCCTTTTTTTTTAAAGTTTCAACAATCTTTTTATTGCTGTACGATGTTTTCTAGCAATCCTTCTCGTTGGTATACCAGTGAGCTCTTTTGACGCCATGATCTAAAAAGGGCCTTGTTCCGTTAACTCCTTTTTAAAAAGCCGTCTCTATCAACATAATCTTATCAAGCATCCCAGACAAAACTTAAATGGCCAGAGAGTGCTGTGCAGAAAATCGTTTACTTTTATCTCTTGCTTACCGTTTTAGAGTTATTTCAATTTAGAATCGATCAATAAAAAAAACACACCTTGTATTATGCATCACCAAGGCCTATAAATTAATTACAAGTTTGTTCTGTTGACGTTTCACGGCGCCATCAATGCTGCAGGGGGTGCCCTTTTGTTTTTTTGTTTTTCTAATTAGTATGTGAAGCCGTTTTAATAGCAGGATTTCTAGTGTCTTTTGTTGACAATGTACGGGACTATAGATAGGCCTACTTATGTCACATAAAAAAATGATCAATCCAGTGCCTGGAGGCAGATGAGAACAATATTAGGACTTAGAAATTAGTAGATGAGTCATACCACACAAGAGCTCCTACAAACCAACCAAACTGCACTCTAGAGAATATAAGAACACACGGCCTGCATCCCATGTGTAATCGTTAAGCTCTTCGCTTATCGCGCACAGGCCAGGAGTTCAAGGCCCACGGGAGGCATTTTTTCTTAATCGAGGACCTTCGACTTCCTTCTTGGATGTGGGCTAACGTCCGTCTACGTCAGGCCTGGTTCAGTCTGCTGAGGTCGAGGTGTTCCTCCTCTTAAATTACCTCACACTGTTGCAAGGGGCGTAAAATCAGAATAAACTATTTTGACCTCCTCACTCTTAGTCGTGTTGCAGAAATTGTGTCGTCTGTCACTCCCAAGCGGACATGTTACAAGGTCAAGGACGACACGGATACAGGGTCTCACCTGAAGAGAAAGATATAATCAAAATGGTGATTAGGTTTTTTACGGCTCCAACGATACGATAAGGTCATTCCGGGAGAGAGAGGATAAACAATAACAACAACAAAAAGAACAGCAACAACACCACCAACACTAATGAAAACAACAGCAACGACAATAACAAGAGGAGCAAAACAAAAACGTACCCAGCTAGAGGGACAAAAAGAAGACTTCCCCCGACCTTACTGTTTGCTGTTCAGTAAGTAAAACTTCTGAAATAAGTACACTGTAATTTGTATAGACTAATTATATTGTTCTGTTGAAGTTTGTCTGTTCTAATCAATGGTGCGCGGTCTGTCCGTTTGTTATATGTTTTTATCATCTAACCAATGCTCTGCGTACTATCAAAACTTTTGAGAATATATAAATACAAGGATATTGTTTCCTTAGTCGAAGTTTTACAGCACGATCATTAAATATACCATGGTTAATTCAGTGCCAGGAAGCAGATAAGGACTCTTGCCCCTAGAAAGTGGTAGATGGAGCGGACCACACCAGAGCACCTGCCAACCACTGATACTGTACTCTAGATATAAGAACAGATGACCTACATCTGATGTGTAAATGTGTAGGGAACCGGGGTTAGCTCAAAATAAAGTTCACATGTAACGACACTGGACGAGGATCGAATTAGACTAAAACTAAAATTCTTAACATGGACACTTCACACAAATAATTTTTATTTAAACTGAAGGTCCAAGAAATTATCATCGCCACCCTTGTGTAATGGTTAGGGTCCTCGCCTACCATGCGGAAGACCAGTGTTGGATCCCGCGTGCAGACGATCTGCTTTTTTCCGCTGGAATGTTTGTCTCTTTCAGCCCGGTTTGGCCCTGACAGGCAGGGTGGAAGTAGCCCGTCTCTTAAATGCCCTTACAGTGTTGTAGGGGACGTAAACCAAAACGAAGAAACGGTAACAATAAAAAAAACAGTAGGTCCACAACAATGGTTACAGTTCAAGATCTAACGCTAACAGCTCTTCTGAAATGTCTCCCATTCCACTAAAAGTGATCCTTTCTCATGCAGAGGACGTGAGTTCGAGGCCCGCGTGGGGCAGTCTGTTTGATGGAGTATAGCTCCGTTTTTCTGCTGGGGCAATGTTCCTCTCAGCTCGGGTTGACCGTGACATTCGGGGTCGAAGTCGTCCGGCCTTTAAACGACTTTACAGTGTTGCAAGAGACTTAAGCCAAAACCAAACCAAAAGCTCCCCTCTCTGGGATCTCTGACTGCCTGACTAAAATAGGTTCTTCACTGTAACTGACTGACTGGGTCCTTACTGATTTGACTTCTAAATGAGTTTGTCCTTAGTTAATGACTTCTAACTGACTGAACCGGCGCGGTGGTGTAATGGTTAGGCGCTTCGCCTATCACGCAGAGGACGTGAGTTCGAGGCCCGCGTGGG
>JAUKPP010278522.1:0-10797 GCA_032273245.1 Phyllaplysia taylori | reverse complement strand
GCGCCATCTCTCCTTCACACTTACTGGCGCCATCTCTCTCCTTCAGACTTACTGGCCGGCACTGGCGCCATCTCTCCATCACACTTACTGGCCGGCACTGGTGCCAACTCTCCACCATACTTACTGGCTGGCACTGGCTAGCACCAACTCTCCATCACACTTACTGGCCGGCACTGGCGCCATCTCTCTCCATCACACTTACTGGCCGGCACTGGCGCCATCTCTCCATCACACTTACTGACCGGAAATGGCGCCAACTCTCCATCACACTTACTGCCCGGCACTAGCGCCAACTCTCCATCACACTTACTGGCCGGCACTGGCGCCATCTCTCCATCAATCTTACTGGCCGGTACTGGCTAGCACCAACTCTCCATCACACTTACTGGCCGGCACTGGCTAAGCACCAACTCTCCATCAAACTTACTGGCCGGCACCAACTCTCCATCAATCTTACTGGCCGGTACTGGCTAGCACCAACTCTCCATCACACTTACTGACCGGCACTGGCTAAGCACCAACTCTCCATCACACTTACTGACCGGCACTGGCTAAGCACCAACTCTCCATCACACTTACTGGCCGGCACTGGCGCCATCTCTCCATCACACTTACTGGCCGGCACTGGCGCCAACTCTCCACCATACTTACTGGCTGGCACCGGCTAGCACCAACTATCCATCACACTTCCTGGCCAGCACCATCTCTCCATCCCACTGACTGGCCGGCACTGGCGCCATCTCTCCATCACACTTACTGGCCGGCACTGGCATCATCTCTCCATCACACTTACTGGCCGGCACTGGCATCATCTCTCCATCACACTTACTGGCCGGCACTGGCGCCATCTCTCCATCACACTTACTGGCCAGACTGGTGCCATCTCTCCATCACACTTACTGGCCGTCATTGGCTGGCGCTATCTCTCCATCACACTTACTGGCCAGACTGGTGCCATCTCTCCATCACACTCACTGGCCAGCACTGGCGCCAACTCTCCTTCACACTTACTGGCCGTCACTGGCTGGCGCCATTTCTCCATCACACTTACTGGCCGGCACTGGCGCCATCTCTCCATCACGCTTACTGGCCAGCACTGGCGCCATCTCTCCATCACGCTTACTGGCCAGCACTGGCGCCATCTCTCCATCACACTTACTGGCGGTCATTGGCTGGCGCTATCTCTCCATCACACTTAATTGCCGGCACTGGCTGGCGCCAACTCTCCATCACACTTATTTGCCGGCACTGGCGCCATCTCTCCATCACACTTACTTGCCGGCACTGGCTGGCGCCAACTCTCCATCACACTTATTTGCCGGCACTGGCGCCATCTCTCCATCACACTTACTTGCCGGCACTGGGGTCAACTCTCCATCACACTTACTGGCCGGCACTGGCGCTAACTCTCCATCACACTTACTGGCCGGCACTGGAGCCATCTCTCCATCCCACTTACTGGCCGTCACTGGTGCCATTTCTCCATCACTTTTACTGGCCGGCACTAGCACCAGCTCTCCATCACACTTACTGGCCGGCACTAGCACCAGCTCTCCATCACTTTTACTGGCCGGCACTAGCACCAACTCTCCATCACTTTTACTGGCCGGCACTGGCGCCATCTCTCCATCACACTTACTGGCCGGCACTGGCGCCATCACACTTACTGGTTTTACAAAACACTTGGCCACCATCTGTCTATTATGAACCGGTGTATTGTCGTTTTGGTTTGGTTACCCATTTTACATCTCCTGCAATACCGTAATGTCATTAAAGAGACAGGCTACTTTGAACTGCCTGCCAGGGCCAACCTGGGTTGAGATAGAAAAAAGTCCCAACAGAAAAAAAATCGTTCACGCTGCGATCGAACTCGAGTCTCCCGCGTGACAGGTGAGAAGCCTAACCATTACACCAACGCCGGTTATGTCGATAACATTCCAATTAAGCTCTACGATCTTTGCCGTCATGTGTAAATTACTCTGCATTCGAAATAATGAGGTGGAGAATAGGTCTTATGACTAGTCCGAATGAGTCATAAGTTGCTGGAACGTTATGTCACCCCATTTTTCCCCCTTACACTCCACTTAGCTTAGCGCAAAACCACAACTATGAACATCAAAATCAAACAGTGCTTTTGTGGGAAGAAGGGCCATATATTTTTTCGAATGACTTTCCGAATATTTCTTTTAATTAAACTAGACTCTTGCCCTGCAGAGTTGCCAATCCTCAAAATCCAATTTTAGATTTCATTTTTCTTTTTTAGTGAGATTTTACTTTTTCTAGTGAGACATAAAAGGTTGTAGAAAGAAGCCATGTAGTAATGCTCATGTTTCGCCAAAATCAAAACAAATTGTGTTGACTGAAAATTGACAAGAAAAATATCCCTTTTAAGAATGAAGACAAGAAAATCATTGCCTGTAGCCTACATTTACCTAACAGCAATTATTGTAATGATCCCAGGCCAAGAAAAGTTTGCCATGGTACAGAGATCTTTTTTACCAGCAAAACTAAGATTTAAAAATCGTGAGAATTTTATTTTCGTGAGAGTAGGGATTTATGTAAAATTCTCGAGACTCATAATAAAATTGTGAGGTTTGGCAACGCTGGCCTTGCACCTAATGAAGTCAGATGTTGTGCAACTAGTCCGAATGAGTAATAAGTTGCGTTTTGGGGGTCTTGAAGAGTTATTGAATTACAACCAGATAGCCTGTTGTTTTTTCTGATTTAAATGGTGAAATAATAAGATTATTAAGTTGCCCAAACGGACACACACTCAAGAGAAAACAGAAAAAGGGAGAAATCGGCTTTAAAGTTGGACAGACAATATATACTTTTCGCAATTATCATAAAGCAAATATTTATATAAATTTTTACGCAGAATATGGCCGATTTCCCCAAAAATATTCAGATATAAAAATTTTACTGCAATAAAAAAAATTAAAAATTTTAAAAGACCACATGGGCTGGCTTTTTCTCCCTTTTTGGATGTGCAACTTCCCACTCATTCAGACAGAATGCAAAACATTTGTACCACTCATTCGGGCGGACAGAATGCAAAACATTGGAAGTTTTGGATTTTGAACTATGCAACCAAAACTAAGAACAAATGACGTTCACTTTGTTGGTAAAATTGCTATTTCATGAAATAGTAACATTGAATCTCACAAGTTAAAACTCAAGTGCACCTACCTAACAAGACCCCTATGTCTCCTTTTGAGTGGATTTTATGGCTCATTGATTCTTGACTAAAAAAAAAGAATGTTAAGTTCCATTGTAAGTTGTTAAGTTTTCAAATCGTGAAGTCAAATTAGCGATTGTATTATTTGGTTATGAAGACGCCTCGACACTGATTGTCAGAGGTAGATCCAATTGTCTGGATTTTCTTTGTCCAATGTCTAAGAGCTATTGTCCTATTTTACGTCTGTCACTTGAATAACCTAAGAGTGTCGATAGCACAGTAAAATGTTGTATTGCGATA
This sequence comes from Phyllaplysia taylori, assembly GCA_032273245.1. NCBI lineage: Eukaryota > Metazoa > Mollusca > Gastropoda > Aplysiida > Aplysiidae > Phyllaplysia > Phyllaplysia taylori. The sequence goes on along the minus strand of JAUKPP010278522.1, from coordinate 7,319 downwards.
AGATGGAGACAATAAAAAGGATGCTGTGGGTGGGAGTCAAGCCAGCAGTCTGAAAATAAGTAAGGAACTGGGGTTGGAAGAATACATAGGATGGGGAAACGATGAACCTGATATATTCATTTTTTTTAGAAAGAGAGAAGGGGAAAATGTACTGAATGGTTTACAGCATGGTTTGCATTCAACTTCACTTACTATATAAAGGCAATTTGGTACGTTTGTTGAAGATAAACCTGATGGCAAAGAGGCATTGGCATGGCAACATTATGAGTACATGAACATGAGAGGAATTGATCAAAGCTCTCCAGCAATTAGCATTTCCGCCCTAGTCAATTTGTACGTAGCTCATTGTCTTAGGCTTGGATTTTGGCTGCATTTGTTTGGCTTGGCCAGTTTCATTGTTTCATGTCCTGAGACAGACTTCTCTGCATGGCCTATGCACGTGTAGAGGGAAACAGCCAGCGCTCTTCAGCACTGACTATTTGCCCATGTGCAATATAAGGCAACTTTTGCTTTTCTTGAGGAGCTTTTGAAACCATATATTGCATGACTTGTAGTTTGTGATCATATCAGGCAATTTCAAGTGATTTGATGTCACTATTGCCAAATCATGTGCTTCTTTGAACCTTTTCATTATACTGAAATGATATTAGTTCGGGTGGGGATTGAATTTTCTCTTTAAAGCAACAACTTTTCCCAAGAATTCAGACCGTGTCAGTCTTTTCTGTTTGATGAAACAGGTTTTCCATTTTAAAAAATGCAAACAAAAGGAAACCCATTCCTGGGGGAATTCATTTCAGCAAGGGTTGTGATAGACAGTCTTAGCTTTCCTTATGCCATGCGCCATCCTGCCGATGAAACACGGCACAGGAAGTGACATACTAAGAACCATCTGTGTTTTTGAAGCAACATGAATTTGAACTTGATCAAATCATACAATTTCGAGTGGTTTACAGATCACATGGCCAAGTCATGAACACTTCTGTGCATCTTGCCAGCAAGCCAAAGCTAAATAATTTCAGAAGAGAAAGTTTGTGGCCGATTGTCCCAGCTTTCCACATGCTATGCGCCATCCCTTTGGTGACACACCGCAGTGGAAGTATACTGAGAACAATCTGCACACAGCTCTATTTTGCCCAGGGAAGCGGTTCGTACTCAGCAGCACGGTCACTTGCCCTTTCAGTGCAAAATAACGAGCTACTTGAGTTCTCCAAAGCCTTTCAATTCTTTATTCTTTTTTTTAGAGCAGTTTAGAATGCTAGCCAAAGCCAATCGCCTCATTGCCATCAGTTTAGAATGGAATGGTTGCCTCTATGATAAGCAAGTTGAATGCAAGTTGTAAAACTTCAGAGCACACTAAGCATTTTACCATCTGTCAGTAGAAGACTAGGGATATCGTTCTGACATATGCATGTTATGCTGAACAATATTTTCTTATATTGTTTTTTAAACAGGTTCAACGTTGTCCCTTCCAATAAAACTTCCATGGAAAAAGGGGTGAGCCATGCGATGGTGCATGTCGGATAAATGGGCCAGTGTTTGACTTCTTTTAGTTATAAGACCCTTGTAAAAGGGCAATTTAGAGGTGGACTGCTTCCACCCTGAGCTTGTCATGGTCAATCCAGGCATAGAGGGACACAACATCCCAACAGAGATGAATATTATTATATACCTCCATCGTGGGAATTGAACTTGCATCCTCTGTGTAATTGGTGAAAAGATTAATCATTACACCACAGACACTAGTTGGGTGAGTGTAATGTGGTGGCCTCTACTCAGACCATAGAAATATAAAAAAATGTAATGAGATGGGAATGATATGGCTTTCTTGATATATTTGCTTTGTTTAAAGTGAGGTTTCACAATACTATCGACACGGCTAAAAGGTTTGTTAAGTGCACAGACAAATTAAATAAGGACAATAGCAACAACAAGACATTGGATAAGCACTGTTGAAGAAGTGCAAACTAGGGTTCAAAACTAAACAAATTAATTTCACTTTAGGGTCTAAAGGACACGTGAGAAAACTTGTAAAAATTGGTGTTCTATTTGAGGCTAACATGGAGTTGCCGTAATGATAATTTGAAATACCTAGGCCTTTGACGGTTATCTCATTTCGTTAATAGATTTTGATTCATCCAACTAGGTACCATCTAAAAAAAGATACAATATCCCAAAATAGTATGGCAAGTACCAGTATGCTACAGTTAAAGTTTACACTTATATCTAGACCTTACTGCACTAGCTAAACTTTGCAGGGGAAAAATGTCATGGAAAGGTTTTTGCTTCTTAAGGTGATCATAAAGTATTTTGTGTTCCCCCTGATGAGTGGGATACACAAGTAAAACATATAGATTGACACAGCCAGAAAAAATTTGCATTACTCTGACAGAAGAATTAAGACTGAACGGTGTGATATGGTTTGGTAGGCTATGGTTCAACACCTCCTATGAGGTCACTTACCAGGTTGGACCTCCAAGTCGGTTTGAATATATGTGGTTAGGGCCATAAAAGCTATGAAATGAAAAAATATCCTGGTGAATCTTCCAGGATTTAAACCAGAGACTTTTGTCTACCAAAGACATTCAACAGAATAAGTGGATGTTAGCGGAGTGGATAGATTAAAATACCTGACACTAGGGTAGAGACAATATGGTGGGGCTTTATGATCATCATTGTTTTGAAGAATGACTGGAATATGAGGTCCCTTTAGGTATTACACCCCTTGCAACACTGCACTGGCTTCAGAGAGGCAAGCCTGAAAGGCCAAAACCAGGTGCAATAGATGTGCATGACGTCCCAGCAGTAAAACATATCCAACGCTATCATTTACTTGGAAAGCAGAGAAATTTTCTACACATGGTATTCAAATTCAAACCTCTTGTCTTCAAGCAAGACGTCAGTTGAAAGGGGTGGATGACCAGAATTAAGTCTTATTCTCAATCCAAACATACAAATGTGATCAAATAGGAGACAATCTTAACCACAAAGAGCAGCCAGTCAGAAAGAAAAGTTAAGTTATAAAAAATCAACACACTGGTCAAGGGGTGGAAAAAAAAGAGTAAAATAAGAAGAGATGACTTCACAGTATTGCATGGAACGTAGCAATGGTAACCAAACCAATAACTAAGTAGAAAGTCACCGATTAGGGAAAATGAAGAGGAACCAAAGCCTATCATGAGTGGAAAAGTTGAACTGAGCTCCGGTGAGGACTTAAGTTCGACAGTTAAATTACTTTTTCATGGCTAGTTTTGTTTTTTACTATACTCAGGTGGTTGAAGAAAATTTGTTAAGTCGCCTGAATTAGAACTGATATAATAGTATTAATACGCTGGGTGTCTGTGGCCAAGTGATTTAAAATGACCACTCATAAATAAGGTCCTAGGTTCTAATCAGGAGAGGTTCACTGGAATTTTCCCTAGAGTTTTCATGGCTCAATATCCCGTCGAGGATTTTCCCTAGAGTTTTCATGGCTCCATATCCCATCTTATCAGTGATTGACAAAAAACTTTTGCTAACTTTATGCCACTTGAAACATTGTCAGGTAAGGTTTCAAGAGATGGACTACTTTAACCCTGCCTGTCAGGCCCCACCCATGCCGAGATGGATGGCTCCTAGCAAAAAAGACGCAGAAGATGCTTGTCCTCACAAGGTAATTGGACTTTGTGGTCTAATGTGTGATATGCATAGAACTATTACACCACAGAAACCGATGAAAAATTGTTTCGTCCTTTTTGCAACGGAAGTTTACTAATACCAAACACACACAACCGATCTGGTAGGCCTAACTGATTGTGGTTATTTAAAAATTCTCAGAAATATTTCGATCCTTGGATAGCTGTAAGCTAGCCCAAAATTTTAGGTTATAAGCAAAACTTTCAGGAATGTAATGTAGGTTTAATTTCATATCTGATGAACCAAAGAGTAAAAGAAAAGAAATGCCTGAAATTAAATCACTCACTGCCGCTACCGAACCGTTTTGGTTGAGGGTTGACGACCACTGACTAACATTACCAAAGGGTTTCAGGTGAGTTACTTTAACGGTTGCTTATACATTGATCAATACAGTTCGGGCATGGCAGTTTACAGCAGGGCCTATCTACAGGAAGTTTCCAATATTTTCGTTGGCCTTAATTAAAATTGTGACATTTTTTCTCTCCGAAGCAATGAGTATGTAAAATGTAAAGGCCCCTCAGAGCCCAATCCAGACGACGTGAAACCGAAACATTTTCTAATCTAAATGACTTTTTCATCGCATGATGATGATATTGACGCAGATCTCTAATTGTGGGGAAGAGAGCGGCTTCTAGATCTACAAGTTGTTTTATTTTTGTATTGATCTATTCTAAACTGAGATAACTTTAAAACAGTAAGAAGTAAAGGCCAACCGTTTCTTTACACCATGTACCGACCATTTAAGTTTTGTCTGGGTTGATTGATAAAATGTTAATAGAGAAGGCATTCCAAAAAGGAGTTTGCGGAACAATGCCAGTTTCAGGTAATGACGTCAAAACAGTGCACTGGTATTGCACCATTGGTATCACAAAGAGAATGATTGCTAGGAACCATCGTAAGATAATAAAAAGCTGGCTAAAACTGTTTTTCCGAAAGGAATATATTGCTGTGCTCACTTTGAATTTTCTCAGAACAGCAGTTGCACGATCTGCTTTGCAAACTCTCAAGACGCACTTGGTAAATGCAAGATTAGCATCAATTTTGCACACTAAAAATCAGCGTCTGTTCTCGCAAACTGGTGCTGTCGCGCAGTGTGTCCATTGAGTTATATATTTAGGTAACAGAAAAACTTACATGATGAGGATTAATGGGTGAACCCCAATGTCCATACCTCTTACCGTTTTAGCGTTATTTCCATTTAGAATCAATATTTTAAAAAAACACCCTGTAGATCTAGTGCCATGCCTCGCTTTTCGAGCTCGGTGAAAAAAAGTTGGTTTTCCAATTTTGGCCCCATTTTCAAAAAAAGATTATGCATAGACTAATTGACTTACACCAATAATATTTGGCAGTGTCTTTGCTATAGGCCTCTACTGCATGACAAATTTCAAATGACTTACACCAATAATATTTGGCAGTGTCTTTGCTATAGGCCTCTACTGCATGACAAATTTCAAATCTCTAGGATTTACACTTGAGCAACAGTGGTATTAGGAAAAAGGTTAACAAATGGTTGGCACAGAGACGCGCTTGTTTACAAATGACCGGCAGTGAGTGAATTAAGTTATTTTGCCAAAGATTAGCACACAGGCTGGTTCACACAAGATTTTAACCTTTATCCCGAAAACTGGTGGCACTTTTTACACCGTTACTTTTAAAACATATGGCTTGGATAACATTCTGAAAAATGTTGGCCTCTTCTGGAGTCTTCCATTTAAGGGTCCCATTGTAAGTAAAACAGGTTGAAAAAGGCAAACAAGCTGGTGCCTCTATAAATTAACTCCAAACTGTAAGAAAAAGTGGTGCACTGACCCTGACAGCAAGCCTCTAGATGCTTCACTCGGGAAAGATGCTCCTGATGGAAGAAGGGCAAGGCAGCCTTGGGACCAATAAAGCTCTTGGTGCAAGGAGTAAGCCGACAGCAGTGGCAGTCCACTGGTGCGGAGATTTGGTGAAAGTGGACGCCAGGCAAGGCAGACGAGGCCAGGCAAGGCAGACGAGGCCAGGCACCACTGGGAAAAGCACAAAAAGAAATGGTTATGGCAAGCAGATAATACAAAACTTCTCATGATCTATAAAATGAAAGGGTAACAAGAGGTAAAATTCACTAAGGGGTGGGGAAACCGGCATTCAGTACAAAGCAGTGTAATGAGAATTTGAGCCCCCTTATGGTGAAAAGTGCTGAGAACTGGATATTTCTTGCACCTATATTATGTTCTATGCTTCTATGGGATCGATCATTAAATTCAGGGAGAGAGGTGGCTTCTTTAAACTGCGCAAGATCCAGAACAGAGCAACGCATGATGTGAGAAAGATGTGACATGATCCTAGCAGATGCAAGGATTTATTGTATATCTAGATTTTGATATTGTGGCATTAGTAATATAGTAAACGTAGTTATAATAATTACCCACCAGACTAATTGCGAGGATGCGGGCTTGAATCTCAACATCAGCTAGACATTGTCCGTGGTAAAGGCACTTTACACAAATTTTCCTCACTTCACCCAGGGGGATACCCGGTCAAGAACGACAAAGATCTTGTCAGCATCCTTACTATTTGAGCACTTGTGAAATGGCAGCTTTCAGGCAGGGATGCTTTATAAATTTCAGCACAAAGAAATTGTATGCACTAACCATGTAGTATGGACAAACTGAGTGGTTTGGGGGAACAATTATTGGATAGGAATCTCCACTCCCCATCCTATGGAAGATAGTCATTAAAATCTGTAAAAAAGACCTAAAAATGTTGCAAGTGATGTGAAGTTGAAATCAAACCAATTAAGCGATCTTGAAATCAGGTTGACCAATGGCCATTAGAATCTGATCGCCTTAATGACTTAAAAGTGCTGCAAAAGATGTGAAGTTCAAGTCAATTCAACTCAGCGAACTTGAGATCATGTTGACTGATGGCCATTAAAATCTAGTCCCCTTATCAACGACCTAAAACTGTTGCAAAACATGTGAAGTTGAAATCAAACCAACTCTGACACCTTGAGATCAGGTTGACCCAAGTGCTCTGTAAGCCCATTAATAAAGTCATGTACGAACAAAAATAATCACTCACCTCGCGATGAAGTTGAAAATGTCAGCCAACAAAAATAAGACGACTTGGAATCTAGGTGTTGCTGTCCATAGACCTAGAATATACTAGACCTCACTTGACATCACGCCCTTCAGCTTCTGTCAGGTCTAATCTATCATGGGGGGAAATACATGTAGTCCAATAAATTACAAATAATACAACAGCCATATATTTGTTTTTAGTTATACGTGTGCACCTAAAGGTAATTTCAGAGGCAGTCTACTTTGACATTGCCTGTCAGGGCCAAACTGGGCTGAGAAGTAGAGACAAACTGGGCTGAGATGTAGGGCCATACATCCAAGCAGATAAACGGAGATATTCATCCAACATGGGGATTGAACTCATGTCTTCTGTGTGATAGATGAAGAGTGTACATTACACCATAGATGCCAATGTCTGTCTTTCTGAAAATATTTCACAGATTTCTCATTCGGTATTGTCAAAAAGAAATAATAAATGGGATTTGTTAAAATTGGTTTGGTTAAAAGTTTTACGTCCCCTGCAACACTGTAAGGTCATTTAAGAGACGGGCTACTTCGACCCTGCCTGTGAGGGCCAACCCG
>JAUKPP010278500.1:0-10798 GCA_032273245.1 Phyllaplysia taylori | reverse complement strand
CCCCCCCCCCCCCCCCCCCCCCCCCCCCCCCCCCCCCCCCCCCCCCCCCCCCCCCCCCCCCCCCCCCCCCCACGGATTAAAAAATACCGCAGGCATAGACATGAACTTTAATTTGTCAAGAACAGTTTACCTTTGACACAATATTATTTATGAGATTCGTCTCCGAAATTCTAGGCAACGAATTCTGCATTCTCCAGTTCAAACAATGTTTTGTTACTACTATTCTCAACACCCATATATCCTTTGTTTTGTAGGGTGGCTACATTAAGTGCCAGCAGTAGCAGATATTGAAAATAGTAGTAAGTGATGTTGATCGAAATAAGATGCTCAGTCTAGGCTAAGCACTACTTTACCCCTCTAATACATGTAATCTAATCCAAATCGGTACAGGGCGTAAGTCCCTTCCCTCTCAACCCCCATAAATTATCATCAAAACCCCCAAACTAACCCGAATTACGCTGCAAACCCCCCTGATTGAAACACCATACAGACCCTAACCAGACATGAAAAGACATTTGAAACTCCTTGTAAGAGGGTTATAACATTGAAACGTACATATAGGCCTAGATCTGCATGTATATGCTCAACGTACATGTAGGCCTAGATCTGCATGTATATGCTCAACACCCTTTGGTAAAGCTTTGCCTTCAAAAGCAATGGGCTGGTCTCAAATCACTCTTAAGGCCTCGTCTCTCAAATTACCTTATGGTCACTGTTGCTGCCCAAGTATGAAACCAAGCATTGTAATGCTCTCAAAACTTACCGGCGTCTGTAATGTAATTGTTAGGCTCTCCGCCTATCATAAGGAAGATCCGAGTTCGATCCCCTGTGCAAACGACTTTGTTTTGCTGTTGGTATTTGTCCTTTTCAGTTCGTTTGGCCCTGACACTTTGACATCTAAGGTTGAAGTAGTCCGTCTCTCAAACGACCTTACAGTGTTGCAAGGGATGTAAAATTGGTAACCAAACCAAGTCTATGTATGTACCTCTACAATGATCTAGGCCTCTCTATAATGCATTCCGATAAAACGTCCTAAGAAGCTGGTATCTCTATCAATAACTAAATTTAAACTCCCCTAACTAAGCTTGAAACAGCAAGGTACTTGAGGAGAAAGAAGAAAATAGTAAAGTCAAAGCTTAAAAACTGGTTTGCCTTTCGACTATTTTTTCTAAGGGAGGGGGGAGGGGGGATACCAATTATACGTCCCCTGCAAAACTGTAAGGCCATTTTAAACAAGGGCTTCTTCGAACCTGCCTGTCAAGGCCAACCCGGTTTGAAAGGGAAAAAATCCCCGCAGAAAGAAACCTCCAGACATATAACAGGCGAAAAGCCTAACCATTACACCACAGCGACGGTTGCCTTTAATCGCGCACGGTCAGTCATCTATCATAAATTTTGTTTTTCAGTCGAACCACACGCAAGCACAGAACAAGGGAGACAATAAAACGGAAAGAAAACACATTCTCGCTCTGTTTCTTTGTTTAAGTCCCTTTATATGTGGGTCGAGATCGATCCCCGATCGCGGGCGATTTTTTTTTTCTGTTGTGATTTTTTCCCTCTCAGTCCGGCTTGGCCCTGACAGGCAGGGTTGATTAGCCGTCTCTTAAAAAATGACCTTACAGTGTTGCAGGGGACGTAAAACTGCTAACCCAACCAAACTTTATATACCGGGTATGTTCTTACAGTCGGCTGCAGTAGGTTACTTACTTGATCGTGTGTTGTTGTTGTTGAAAATATTCACAACGTGTGATTAATCACTGATGCGTTTGATAGCCTACATACATTTGTAGTAGCCTACCAAGCTAAAAATAGTGACAGTTAGAACATATTTGAATGGTAGCCTACATGATTGCTCAGGAAAGAAAATATTATATAATAATATTTCTTTAAGTGGCGTCAGTAGTCTTGTGGTTGGGTTGCTGGACCCGTTATCGGAAGGTTGTGAGTTCGAATCTCAGCTTGGGACCGACGTTGTGTCCCTGGGAAAGGTATTTTAAACGAATTTTGCTATCTTCACCCAGGTGTAAATGGGTACCCGGCTATAGACAGCAAGCGATCTTTTCCATCTAGTGCTTTGCGCCCGTAAAATGGATCTCCCACCCTCATGGTTGTAAGAAATCCATCTCTGTTGAACACCTTGAGGTTTGGAAGGGGAGTGTGAAGGAGCAAATGACCTACAGAGTGGCCACATGCCCAGGCAGTAGTGGCGGCATGGTCCTGGCTTTGCCTTCAGCTGTGGATGTTTTACTGTATCAAGAATTTGGGGTGGACTCGGAGTGGTGGCGAGGTGTTCCCAGGGCGTACTCTAACAGTCGGGCTCAGTCGATGGAGGTCGATGCTAGTGCCAAGGGCTGGTGGTTCTCCTTGTGAGTTTAGTAAGGGGAGGTGTGTGTGTGCCTGTGGGTTTTTGTGTGTGTGTGTGTGTATGTGTATGTAGGCTATATGTTGCTCATGTGTGTGGGGGTTGTTGTTGTTTTGTTGTGTGGGTGTATCAATGTGTTGGTTTTGTGTGTGAAATGGTGTGTGTGGGTTCATGTAGGCTATATTATGTTTTGATGTGTGTGTGTGTGCGTGTGTGTGTCAGATTCACATAACGGCACTAGACGCGAAATAGACACAACTCACCAGCAAGACACAGTTCAGTTCAGCTCAGTTTGGTTTATTATTGACCAAAAATTCTTACATGATGTAAGAAAACAATAACAAATGATTGCTAATTTAAGGGACATAACTATGTACACAGAACTCAAGACATAATTAACTGGATTGTCTCCCCTTAACACAACTCTAGGTCCGATATAATTTTTTTTTAACACAGGAGATGTAAAACTTGAAACTGGTAACCGAACTAAATAGATAAAACATATCAATTGATGCGGAGATAAGAAACATCTTTTTATATTAATGTATTTCTGGAGAATCAATCAAAGCGAATCGTGAGTTGCCTTTTAGCCATAGCCTATAGGATAGGCCTAAATTATATTTATGAAGTTATTGGTATTGGTATTAGAAAAAACCGAAAAGGGTAGGCAGCTGCCCGGCAAAATCCAAAATAGATTCCTACCCAAAGTAAGCAAACAAACAAAAAATGAAAAATAAAAGACAGACTCCAACTAAAATTTTCGACTCCCTGACTCTGACTCCGCGACTCCGGATCCTACTCCGCATCACTGGATTCAAATGGGCATACCGTATATTAATTTTTAAAGATATTTTTATTGTTTATTACGGTAGTGCTGTAAACCACATTAAAAGTTTATAAGCCTATGTCTGGATAGTTGTCCTACCACGTAAACGTTTGTCTATGCATTTCAGTTTTTTATATATATGTGGACCAATGCATATAGGGCTATGTCCTGTGTAGGCCTAGGCCCTGGGGTGTGTGTGTGTGTGTTTGTGTGTGTAGGCCTATGTGTGTAAGTAGCCTACGCTTGAATGTAATGTAGGCCTATGTGTGTGCCAGCCTATTTGTGTACCGTAAGCATTGTGTTTACGTGTAGGCTGTAGGCCTGTGTGTGTGTGTGTGTGTGTGCGCGTGTGCGTAAAACTCGGTTCGGGTAGGCCTTATCACTACCGTAACCAACAATGTATGGTTAGGGTTAGGTTTGTAGCACTAGGCCTTAGGGTAAGTGAGGGATCCTAACTCTCGCTGTGTTGCCAATCGACTGGGAAAGTCGAAATCGGTTCAGTAATAAAGTGTGGAGCCTCGAACAAAAAAAACCACCCAGTTTTTTAAAACTTTTTTTTTATATATTAGACTACAGTAAATCCCCGTTCGTTGCACGGGTACGGTAGTAGTAGCCGAGATGGAGTGTCTCTGGTAGTAGTAGATTATATATACAATATATACTATATATATATACTATTAATTTTGTCACCCCCGCCTTCATGCGACTCTGTTCGAGTCCAGGAACAAGGGAGACAATCGCCCCATTAGGATAGACAATACTGTCACTGTCACATCTAGATTACCAGTATTCCCCGTTTTAGCACATTGATACTTTCCCCTTTTCGATCCTATGAGAATGCTCTGAGAGGTCCGCTGTATAAAAAAAAGATGAAGCAATGAAGGATTTTGTGACAAATGGATGTATATAAAATACGAGACATAGGCCACCCTGCTCATTTTGACAATGCTGGCATATGGGGTATTGGGGACTTACTACAAGATGGACTGTGGCTATCAAACGACATGAAGAAGACTGTATGCATGTATGTGCAGAAATAAGAAATCTGATCATCAGGTGCTCCCTAAGCAGTAATCGTTGCAATTGCTTTGTCTTTTCTTGTAGTTTACAAAAATGCGATTTGCATCACTTTCAGACCCTCCTCTCACAATAAAACATTTTGATCAAGTGCTACTGGCGGGTTGTCTTTCCATTTTTCCTGCCTTGCAAACACAGTGAGCTAAAAAAGGTGGGCTTATTCAACCCTACCTAACCTGTCAGAGCCAACCCGGGCTTAAAACCCTCAATAAATCTAAAGACAGTGCCATGACCTTACAGTGTCAATGGTGCTGTAAACCTTCAACAAAACTAAAGATAATGCTATAATATGACCGTACGGTGTTGTTAGTGCTGTAAACCTTTAAAAAAACTAAAGAGAATTCCATTACCTCACAGTGTCAATAGTGCTGTAAACCTTAAATAAAACTAAAGAGAGTGCCATGACCTTATGGTGACAACCAAAGATGCTGGCGCCTCTATAAAAAAATAAATAACTTCAAACTTTTTTTTGGGGCAATAGTGCTGTAAACCGTCAACAAAACTAAAGAGAGTGCCATGACCTCACAGTGTCAATTGTGCTGTAAACCTTCAACAAAACTATAGAGAATGCCTTGACCTTACACAGTGCTGATGGTGCTGTAAACCTTCAACAAAACTAAGTCCTCACCATACCAAAGGAGACGTGAAAAAGATGTGTTGACTACATGTACCCGTGAGATCAAGCGAGTTTTCAACCCTCTTATAGAATTGTTCTATGGCTCTTACTAGGCTATGGCACTCAAGCAAATACAGTGATTTCCTAGTCTAGATAAAAGCAGAAATAAAAACACAACTGCTAATGTGCAATGCGTCAAAGTGAGGTAGGTCATATTGGTTTGGCAACCAGTTTTACATCCCTTGCGACACTGTATGCTCATTTAAGAGATGGGCTACTTTGACCCTGCCTGTCAGGGCCAACCCGGGATGAGAGGGTAAAATTCCAGCAGAAAAAATGCAGGATCGTCCACAAGCGAGATTGAAGTCAGGTCTAATGCATAGGGCTCTTAGGTTAAGAGTCTAACCATTACACAATCGCGCAAGTAAGTCAGATGTTGGTCATACATGGAGATATTTGAAGTTATTTCTACTGGTACGCCTGTTTCTTTCCCTGTCATGTGGTACGGTAACAGAAGTCTGCATGTAGGCGATCTTGTTAGCTCAATAGCCTGCTGAACTTACATTTATATATATATAGCCTACATGTAGTAAAGTTAAAAGGTGTGAACCAAATACCCAACCAAACAAAAAAGCAGAGAAAAACAGTTTGAGAATTGGACAATGTAGGCCCTATATCTCACTGAGCCACGGCAACCTTTTTTTAGGTTTTAGATTTCACGGCACAATGTTTTATTGAGGTTTTACAGCATTATCAGCACTGTGCGTTTTCAACACCAAGAAATAAGATTAGCACAATAGCAACACTAAGAAAGAAGGAGGAGAAGCAGACCACACCATAGCACCTACCAAACCGCTGACACAATGTGAATGAGTTTCCTCATGCATCTAACAAAATAGGGACGACACTTTCAGTTAGGTTTGACTTTTCAATTCACGTCCCTTGCAACACTGTAAGGTCATCTAAGAGAGGGACTACTTTGACCCTGTCTGTAAAGGCCAACCCGGGCTGAGAGGGGCGAATCCCAGCAAAGAAGTGCAGATCTCCTGCATGTGGGATCGAATTTAGGTCTTCTGCATGATAAGCAAAGTGCCTAATCGTAACACTACAGATGCTTGTAGAAATTCCAGCTGAAATATTAAGATGCTCGTCCTCACATGGGATCAAACTCAGTCTTCTGAGTGATAGGCAAGGATTCAGATATTGCAGCAAAAGATAAGATGAGACCTCTGAAAACTGATATTGAACTTTGCATGGAGGTCTCCCACAACTCGTACAAGATAGGCTTTTACAAAAAACTTTGAACAATTTTACAGAACATTTTTATATACATATACCATATACAAAATTTTAAGAAACATGAACACTTTATCAACGCAATTTTAGACGTTAAATAAAACCCCTCTAGGAGTAACAAAATGACATCAGATTTGGATGTTTTCTTGGCGCCGATGGAGCCGTAAAACCCCAAACTAACTAACTAACTAACAACTCTATGATCTGCAACAGGATGCATTTTGGAAAGACTGAGAGACAAAAGTATTTCCACGACAAGATTCAAAATTTGAAGATGAAAAATAGAGAAAACCGTCTTTATTTCTTTAAGTGTAAAATTGTGATGATCTAAATATTGTTTCATGAATAAAAAAAACAACAACCTAAAAACATTCAAAGAGAGGAATGTTAACATGGACTTTGGAAATTCAAATATACAGAATTTGTGTAATGTGGGAGAGATATTAATGGGAATACAAAACTGTAGGCCTATGTACAAAAATGTCTTCATAAAGCAGACAATGGAATGTATTGTAATCAATATGTACAGATTTCAGATATATATGGCAACATAACTATGGTAACCACAATTCATCCCTTATGAGATCCACTAACTTCCACACACAAGGGACTTAAAGTTTGTGAGGATTTGTTTAAACATTTTTCCCTAGTCTAAGAGCATGATTCTAAAATTTAAGGTTTTCATGACAAAACGTTTTTTATCAAGCTGAGGTATTTCCACTTATTCACCTTGGTGTACAATTTCATGACAAAAAAATTATTTCTTAATTGAAACATATTATTGGTTCTAGTGAATTTGCAGGAGTTTCATATTTAGTGTTCCAACCTTAGTTTTTAATACAAGGGTGTCCACTCAAAATGCAGTATTTTTGCATGCAATGTGTTTTGTCAAGCGACACTTCAGTTACTCTGAACAACATGCGAGTTTGGAAAAGTTTGACCCGCCAATTTTATACATTTTTCTAACAAAATTATTTAGAGTAAAATAGTGCACCAACGTACATCAAAACTATTTCCCTTAGCCATGACAAAATCATCATTCAAGTCAACCGACTTCTCAGAATTTCACATGTCTCAATACACTGTCCATCAAATACACAGCTCAGGCACAAACCAATCAACACAAATTTCACATTCACAACATGACACATATTTACCCTATGTACACTTTCACACACACACACATAATTCATTCATGCAAAACTTTAACACTTGAATTCATTCATTTCACTCGTCTTAGATCAACATGGAACACGCTCATACCAAGGACGACTCCAGTATCAAAAAGCTTCTGGCTTCTATTGCTAGCTGGCAACCTAGAAAGATCTAAGACCAACACAACACAAGAGATGTTCATATGTGCAGGCTTCTTGGCTCTCAGAGAGAATCAATCAAATTTAACAATAATCTATCTACCTAGATAATCATGGACTTAACACTGTAGACCTATTTCTCTTTTTAAAAACTGTATCGAGCACTTACACATGTTTATTGGGAGGCAAACGTAACCTCCAAAGAACTTTACAGATATTTGCAATGTGTGTTTACTGTAACTTTACGTTTAACTAGGGTTGGCATCTAGCTGACAAATGAGCCGAATATAGGAGGCTCAATTCATGCGCATTGTATTGCATGATCGAGGTATATTTCCTTCGCTAAATGAGTCTTGCAACATGTATACCGTTGAGTGGTCACTTTTTAACATTTTTTTTAGTTTATCCGCCCCAATAACTAACATTAGGGTGTGACCTACAGCACAGGTCAGAATATATATTCAAACTATGTCCTTATCCTTTTTTTATACAAAAAGATCAATGTCATTGCGTAACAAAGTCTCTGAATTCATCCATCCATTCTAAACTTGTATAAACTTAAAACCGCGGGTTTGGCTTGACAGCGTAGGCGGGGCCTCTGTTTGCTCGTTCCTCCTCCTCCTTTATACGCAGATAGTCGACGCTCAGGCACATGGCAGAGAAGATGGAGAAGAATCCGGAGAGAACGGCCGAGCCAAACGACCAGGACAGGAAGTTGGAGTCAGGGTTCGGGAGCCATTGTCGGTCAATGTCTGCCTTGATGCCAAACACGGTCACAGATATGGAGATGAAGGCAGCTGTGGGTGATAAAACAGATGTCAATGGTATAACAAAGAACAGTATAAATTAAATAGTCAATTTGAATTAATTACCTACGTCTAAGCATTACATTACAGACACAGTTTTTTTGCTGGAATTCCTCTCTTTCAGCCCGGGTTGGCCTTGACAGGCAGGGTCAAAGTAGCCCGTCTCTTAAATAACCTTACAGTATCGCAAGGGACATAAAAACTAAGTAAAAAAAAGAAGCAAAAATTATATTGAATATTGGAAAACACCAAAGTAAAGTTACAGTAAATTGCAAAAATAGAGATGTAGATTTTGCGTACAATTTTTTTTATTGACTGAAGACTGAATTTGTCAATGAACATCTCGCCTTACAGTTTTGATATTTTGTTTTTTGACAAGGAAGATCAACATCACTAAATGATTGAAGATTAACATCACTAAAAGATTCCAAACAAAAGCGGAGTATGTATTTGGATTCATGAAATGCTTGCCCGTCTAGGTTTAATGTTTTTTTAATTTCGATTGATGTCAACTATTATAAACACAGTCGGGTCCATACAGAGTCAACTCTAGCTTCAAGTAAAGATCTATCAACAGTCCCATTTTCTCCCCCTAGATGATATTTCATTTATCTTTCCTTTTTGAAAGTCAGCTCCTTCAGCAGTGCCACCACTTGAACTTTTGAGTTAACTCCAAGTAAGTTGTGAGTTACAGCCATAACCAGTAACCAGGGCAACAAGGAACCCAACTATGATGATGCTGATCAAACCTGATTTTTTCTGACTTCAGCTCATGTTAGATAAAAAAGGGAACATTTTTTTATCAAATTGAGGAGGTCCTGCCATTAATTTTTAAAGGGCCCAGGTTATATCCATTGTCAGCACATATACAATCAGCATCTGTGGTATAATGGTTAGGCCCTTCGGGGAAGACCCGAGTTCAATCCCATATGTGCGGCAGAGCATCTAGTGGAACCCATGTATACCAGGTCTGGATATAACAGGGGTTTTTAATATTCCTGTTTTTTCTCCCTCTTTGCTGTAAGTAAAATTTACTGGCTATAGAAGAGACTTCTAAGAGCCTAATCAGTTATAACATGGGTGCCGAAACACACTCAATATCTCCAAATACAATGTGCGACGAACCTGTGTCAATATCATGTGAAGAAACTGACGATTGGAAAAGTTCAGTCCTAAAAGCTGTGTTTGAATAATATAAGCCTACTGAAATTTTCACAGTGGACAAAACAAGTCTTTTTTACAAATGTTTACCAACACGAACACTGGCACAGAAAGGAGAAAAAAACAAGTGGAGTAAAAGCGCAGAATGACAAAGTGATGCCACTACAAACGATTTTCTTCTTCTTCTGCGATCTCCTGCTAGAACTCAGGGGTTAGTCACAATGACCGAATTTTGCGTAGGCTACATGGCGTATTTATCCTGCAGTGGCTGTTTCCACAAGTACAATGCAGGATCCCCACACCATACAGGCAACCATGTTCCGTTTTTGATGGGTACTCTTATTGCTTAAACTGAGAAGAGTGGCTTCAGTTGTGATGCATTTTTGCCGGGTATCGTGCTATGCATCAGGGTAGAAGGTGACATTCCTTGCTTCCCCTGGTGGGGGCCCCGCACCTCCAAGGGCGACACAAATGATTTTTAAAAAAGGGTAATTTAGGCGGTTTGGGTTGTTTCCCTTGAAATTCGGCTATTATAGGGATTTTAGGCTGGTCCCACCATCACTGTGTTAAACTGAGGTTCCACTATACGTCTTTCTGCTGGGATTTGTCCCTAACCCTTTCTTCCTAGGTTGGCCCTTCCAAGTAGCGTGTCCCTTAAATGACCTTACAGTGTTACCAGGACTAAAACTAACAACCAAACCAAAACTCACATGCCAGCCACATCATAACCATGCCGACCATGACGTATTTCTTCTCCTTCTCCCTTGGGCAGCAGCGTACGTAGTACATGATGTTGACCACCACCGCCAACATGTGCAGGATCAGACCCAGCGACATCATGATCTGGACAGCCAGTAGCCATTCTGGAGGAGAAACAGGGCAATAGCTATTTAGGCAATTAATCATACAGTGGAACTAAACGGAAAATATTAACAAGTACAAGCACTGATGTAATGAGAGACAATGGAAATCCCTGTCTTTCTTTGTATTTGCTGAAACACCTCAGATATTATATGAGGGCACTAGGTTCGTCATGACATTGTTGTTGAGTTTCCCAGTACTGATATGATGGGTGTTTACTGAGTTAGTATTACCAAAGAAAGAGATGCAAGCTCGGTCTGGATTAGTAAGCAGAAAGAGAAAAAAAAATGTATACGCAAAAGAGTAGTAGAAAAGCTACTCAAGTGCGTTACTACGCCATAAGAGAGTAAAAAACTAGCATCACGATGTGGTTGATATGAATCAATTCACTAATTTATAGGTCTTAGGTTAATAATAATTTTGATGAGATTTTCTGTTTGCTTGTGCACTCTAAAATAAGTGTGTCTTGTTCTTTTCATC
>JAUKPP010278489.1:0-10798 GCA_032273245.1 Phyllaplysia taylori | reverse complement strand
GCGTCGGTGGTCTAGTGGTTAGGCTGCCGGACTCGTAATCGGAAGGTTGCGGGTTCAAATCCCAGCTCGGGCCCGACATTGTGTCCTTCGGAAAGGCACTTTGCACAAATTTTCCTCACTCTACCCAGGTGTGAATGGGTGCCCGGCTATAGACAGCAAACGATCTTGTCCGTATGATAGTGCTTAAGCGCCTGTAAAATGGCAGCTTGCACTGTATGCTTCCCAGGAAGTTGGAAATGTTTCTGAATGACTTGGTCTGCAGGGGTAATAATGATTGTAAAGTGCATAGAGCTTGCCATCGAGCGGGGAAATGCGCTATATAAATGCAATCTATTATTATTATTATTATTATTATTATTATTATGTTTGAATACCACTCCCATTGACACTACTCTTCTCTTGCAGATGCCCCTGGTCACCCCGAAGGTCCCCTGGAGATTGTGGACATCTACTCCAACCGTTGTGCTCTGCTGTGGGAAAAACCCAAGGACGACGGCGGTTCCCCTGTCACACATTACGTTGTGGAGAAGCTGGACAAAGCTAAGGGAGAATGGGAGAAGGTAGGCGAAGGAGGAGGATAGCAAGACACGGGTATACACACAAACCTACGTCAAATTTGTCTGGTGGTTTAGTGGCAATTTAGTAAATGTGTGATCAGTGAGTTGATAGAAAGTGATCATGTCAGTACATATTGATAAACAGCTGATTTCCTGTCTCTCTCCTCTCTCTCCCCTATCACTTTCTTTCTCTCTTTTCTCTCACTCGCATTTTCTCCCTCTTTTTCTTTTTCTCCTTTTAAACTTTTACGTTTTTTCTATCACCCTTTTATTCATTGAGAAAAAGTAAAACTACTCTTTCTCCCTTGTCCTCTCTCAGTTATGCCGACACACAAGACACACACACACACACACACACATTAAAAAACACACTCATATTATTTACCTACATTTCAACTTCCTCACAGGTGTGCGAGACTGATGACCTTGAGGTTGACGTGAGTGACCTTGAGGCAGGTCACAAGTACCAATTCCGTGTGTCTGCCGTCAACTCCGAGGGCGTCAGTGAACCTCTTGCCTCTGATGGAGCCATCCTAGCCAAGGACCCATGGGGTAGGTTGTGTAGGGTGATCTCTGGGGTAAAGGATGGAAAGAGATTGTGTATATGAGTATTATTAATACTTTTGGTTTTAATCCCTGTGTAAACGGGCACTGTGATGTAATGATTAGGCTTTTTTGCTTGTTATACAGAGGACCCAAGTTCAGTCCTGAGCTGGACGATCTGGGATTTTTTTCTGCTGGGAATTTTTCCCTCATAGTCTGTCTCTCAAACGACCTTCCAGTATTGCAGGTGACGTAAAATTGATAACTCAGCCAATCCCTGTGTAAGGTTTGGAGTTTTGTACAAAGTGGGCTACTTCAACCCAGTCTGTCAGGAGCTTTTGTTTGGTTACCAGTTTTACGTCCCCTGTAACACTGTAAGGTCATTTTAGAGACAGGCTACTTCGACCCTGCCTGTCAGGACCAACCCAGACTGAGAGTTAAAAAATCCCAGCAGAAAAAACTCAGGTCGTTCGCAGCCAGGACCTTCTCAGTTGCGCTTGATTAGCTTGCTGTTTTTCCCAATTTTACAAAACAATTCAGTTTGTTCATTTTTTTTATAAATAATAATAATAGATTGCATTTATATAGCACATATCCCCGCTCGAAAGCAAGCTCTATGCGCTTTACAATCATTATTACCCCGACAGACCAAGTCGTTCAGAAACCTTCTCAACTTCCTGGGAAGCATACATTTTAAGGCAATTATTCATTGTGAATGAATGATTTTAGATACATTTTTGTTCTTTTTTTTTCCCCCAAAGATATGTCAGGGAAAAAAGTACCATATTGACCCATATTCTCTTTGCTTCTACCCTCATCAGATCCCACCAGCCCGCCTGGGGAGCCTCAAGTCATTGACTATGACAAGGATTACGCTGAGCTCAAGTGGGAGCCGCCAAAGAAGGAAAACGGCGCCCCTGTCAGTGGCTACTGCATCGAGTTCCGGGAGAAGGGAGAGAACGAATGGAAGAAGGTACAGACTTTTTAATTTTGTGCTTCTTTTTACAAAGTTGTTGGATTTTTTAAATGATCTTTTGCATCTTTTTCAAGGTTAGTTCTTTATGTATGATTAGAAAGGGTTGGAGGAACAGCATGAAAGGTTAATGCAGAAGTGAAACATGAGACCCTTTTCTCATTGCAAGCACTGTGTGTAATTTTTCAGTGATCAACTCTCAGTCCGGGTTGGCCCTGACAGGCAGGGTCGAAGTAGCCCGTCTCTTAAATGACCTTACAGTGTTGCAGGGGACTTAAAACTGGTAACCAAACCAAACCAATCAGTGATTTAAGTCCATTCAAGTGAATCCTTGGTACGAATTGCATTAAGCTTTATGAATATGCGAAAATTTATTCGTTTCTGGCTTGTTCTTACCAAAACCTCTTCTGTAGGGTGCTGATGTGGGCCCTGAGAACAAGGGTACAGTGCCAGGCCTGAAGGAGAACAAAGAATACGAGTTCCGCGTCATCGCCAAGAACAAGGCCGGCCCTTCTGCTCCCAGCGAGTGCTCGCAACCTGTCGTCTGCAAGTCCAGGAAGGGTGAGCACAAACTTGTTTGGTGCTATTGGCGAGCTCTACCTCATTTCATAGGAACTTGACCTGCTTGACTTCGTCCTCCTCTTCCCGTCTTTCTTTTTCCATCCTCCTCTTCCCGTCTTTCTCTTTTCATTCTCCTCTTCCCATCTTTCTCTTTTCATCCTCTTCCTCCTCTTTGTTTTCCTCTTCCCCCTTCATTTTCTTAGATTATTCATTGTTTGTGCACCATTCCTTCCTCTTTCTCAGCTGGCATTTGCTACTTTCCTACTCTTTCCCCTTCCCCCCTCCTTTCCTTAGGACCTTTTTATCCTTCTCTCTTCTTATCCTTTTCACCATGACTCATAGAAAGACATGTAGGTTAGTGGGTTGAAGAGTGTAGGTGGGTCTGTGTCTGTGTGAAGGAGAGGTGAAGGTGGAGTTATTTTTCAGGTTTCTCAGACAACTAATATGCTTTCTTTTTCTTACCCTTTTCCTCTCAGGAATATTTTTTTGCATTAAGGTTGCTCCACCTTATCTCCATGTCAGCTGATGGCCAAGTGTATGGCAGATACCATCAATACTCCTACTTTCTCTATTTATGTTCCTTGCAAGAGTTATGACAATTGTTCTGATGTTTTACAGTCAAACCCAGAATTGATCAGCGATCAGTCCCACAGAACATCAGGATCAAAGTGGGTCAGAAGTTCAATATTCCCATCTCTTTCGTCGGAGAGCCAGCCCCTCAGGTCAAGTGGGAGATCAAGAATATGGTGAGGGCTTGAGGCAAACATGCTGTTTGTGAGCTTGAATTGTTATAAAATCTTGTGGACCCTATCCCTTGTTTTCATTGGATTTAATCACAAACAAAATCTATTGTGTAGGAATGCTTGATAAGATAAACACGTTATTTTGTCAGAAAAGCGTTTTTGATCCATATTTTTTTACTTTCTTAGCAACATACTGTCTTTTAAAGTATTTTTAGAAAAAGAAATCAGGCACAAATTTTACCGTTTTTCTTTTTTTCTTTATAGTTGAGTGTGTAAATTTACTGAACATTTTTCCTTTTTTTGCAACTTTAGGCAATGAATTCATTTTTTACTATTTAATAAAAGTAATCAGTATAAATTCATATTTCCTTGCTATTAATTGAACTGTTTATCCTCAGTGGTGAAAGTTTGCTGTCTCTTGTCTAATAATTTTATGTGGCGAATTTCATTTATGAATCATTGTAATCAAGTGAGCCTGGAAAACTTATTAGCCAAAATTACATGCCCGGTATCACTTTTTAGTAAGAAATCAAATAGTACAACCCTGGAAACTAAATATTATTGAAATTATTTTATACCTGATCCCTTTGTTCCCCCTCTCAGATTTAATATCTAACTTACCGGTAACAAATTATGTTGTGATGGTTAACATAATAAAGTCTTTATCCCCTAAAATATAAAGTATCAGATGTATTTTTATATCAGCGGTGTGTGCAGAAAATAGACCCATGAAAATATCCAGATGTTGTTGTTTTTAATATTTAATATTGTATAAAAAAAGTTTATCATCCAGGATTTCCCTGTAACATGAATATGACATCTGAGTTCCTGTCCTAACATAATTTCCAGTACAACAAAGCATGCAAGAAAATTTAAACAGCAAAGCTGACATTTGTACTGTTCCCTTAAAACTGTTTTCAATCCATGTAATGTATGCAAATTTATGCGGTTGTCTAACTCTCGGTGACTCTGACCTGTCTGTAATTCCTCAAACTCCAGGTCAAGGGGGTAAGTGCTTGCGCAATTTTTACCAGCGTTGAGTCGTAGACTAGGTCGAGTGATCTCACACCCATTATCGTTTTATTCACCCAACCATTTCCCCTTTTATCCCCATTTCCCCCCCCCATACACATGTTATACAATCCTCTCTCGATCTTGTACATTCGTGTTTTTCTTTTTTTCATGTGGTAAATTGACTTTGTTCATTGCTCTTTAAAAATTTCAGATTAGGGACAGGAGATTTTATTAGCTGATTTTTGTCATCCTCCACTATTGTCCTTAGCTGTAGCTGTTTAGGGAGGGTTTGGCAAAGGAGGGAATGGCTCGGATGGTGTAGGGGAGGTTGAGGAGAGGAAAACCTGAAAGTCTGATAAATTGAAGGATGACAGATGGTGCACTTCAAGTTTGTACTACATGTATCTTTTGCTTTTATGCAAACATTCTCAGTATTGTCAGACACAGTCTTTCAACTCCCTAAAGTTACAAAGCAATCTAAAGAAATTGCAAATAGTACACAAGAGAATATTTGATAAGCTTAGTGGTCTTGTAAAAAGGATAGAGATCCTGGTCATGCAGACAACGGGGAAGGGGGGGGGGGGTTACAACAGTCTGTTTTAGAGACAGGAGAGGGTGGCATTTTGCTTGCCTTTGTAAAGAGCAATAATATTGAGTATAGAGAGTGTAGCATAGGCATTGTGTTTTTTATGTCCACCTTATGTGATGTGTGGTGTTTTATACAGATGTAGGCCTTCTCAACCATGCTCAAATACAGACAGACACACACAGGCACACAGCCACACACACACACATACACACGCATACTCACACTCACAAACAGATACACACACTCAGCCACACATACAAATGAACAAACACACACCGTTGTTGTGTCAGCGTTTCCACACAAAAGCTGGTGATTTGAAACGCTTTCTGAGTGCGCTATATTTGTCACCTGCAACACACATACTGATCCTGCAATCAATGTCTGCGTAGTGTACTATGTTCTGTGTTTGTCTGTCAGTGACCAGACCAAATATTTGTGTGTTTGTCTCATCGGTTGCAAAATACATGTGATCAATGCTTTATTTCAGTGTGTATCAGCGAACACCACATTCCTTTTTGCTTGGCTAAACTTTGTATAATCAGCTGGCTCCAGTTATACCGAAGTTCTACAATCTTTTTTTGTATTTGTTTAGTTCTACATATTTCTTTCTTCTTCTACAACTATTTCTGTTCATGTGATGACAGTGTTTTGTGAGCTACCATAGTACGGTGTTTGTTCTTCATGTATGACAACTCAATGATTGATTTATTCTCCTGATTTATTCTCATGTCAGGATCCAGAAGACGAAGAAGTGAGCTGGGTTATGTCATAAATATTGTGATAATCCCATAAATTGACACTTCTCAGGCTGGCTGGCTGGTTTGCATAATTTTTCCGATTATTTCTCTTTGAGTTCAGTTACTCTCAGATTTACATATTTTAGCGTCTTGTTTGGTTTTTTTTTATTTTTTTTTATTGATTTTTTCTATTTTTGACCTATTTTTTTCTGCTCTTTATTCCATCAGGATAGTCCTTCAGCTGTTCCTTTAATATTTATTGACTTCTATTTATCTTTCAAGTTTAAAAAGAAAAATCTTTTTTAAGTTTCAGATTCATTAATTACATGTATTATCCATTCAAGTCTCTTTCTATTTTTTCATTTAATTTCACTCAGTAGAGCATTGCTTACCCTTGATTCTTTTATGCTCATATTGAGGTTATTTTATTAAGATTTGATATTTTCTTTAGTTGCATTTTCATCTTTTTGTACTTGAAGTAAGTTGAAGGACAATCTTTTCTTAGGTTTACTCTTTTATTTTTGTAACTCATATTGTTTGGGGTTGGGTTTTTTTGTTGTTGTTGTTATTTTTGCACATTAATTTATGTTCACTTTGAAGGAAACTTTTTCTGTTGTTTTCCCTTGCGGCCAGTCAGCCAGGTGTAGTAAATGTGTAGCCCTGTCATCTCCTAGTGGTAGCTTGTCTTTGTACGTGTATGCCTCTGTGTTGGCATGGTCATACAGGTAGCACACTGTGTTGTATCAACAATATTGTCCAATATTGTGTATTACGTTGATGTGTGCTACCTGATGTGCTTATGTGTACGAGCACTGTTGTATGTCCTTCTACCTCGATGTTGTAAGACTTCTAGAGTGTAACATTTCATGTTTCTAATGATGGTACTGTCTCCATCCCATCCTCTAGAACGGACGTACAGACTAGCAAAAGCGTAAAACACTAAACAAAGTTAGAAACAACCAACGGTTTCTCTGATTTATGTAAAAATCTCTTTCCTATCAATTTCATTGTACATTGAAAATTTATATGTGTCAAGAAAACTTAATCCGTTCAGAGCAACATTTTTCTGTACAAAAAATATTTGGACCCTACATCTTTTACATTGAATCTTGTATTATCCTGTGATAACAGAGTTAATTTCATAGAGCCATTATTTTTATTCATCTATCTTCCTACTGAGCCTCTACTATGAGAGAGGTAAAGTAGTGTACATTCTGAATAATGAAATATTGGTAGCAAACAACCTTAACCTTTTGTTCGCCATAAAATTATGACAAAGATAGGAAGGTCTTTGTTAGGTCGGTGTTCAACTATCTTCTGTCACTAAGATCTGCATCTTCCTAAAAAGATTGCAGATTTTCTGGATCTGTTTACATATAATTATTCAGTGAAGCAAGGAATCATCAAGTCTGAGTATTTGTTAACTGATCTTTTCTTTTATCTTCCTTTGGCTTGCAAAAATAAAAACCAGAGGCTAATGCTGAGAATGACAAATTGTATTTATAACACAAATATATGATTAGCATCTTTAATTCTTTTTCATATTCATTTAATCAACTGTTTTCTCTTTCTAAAAGTCATTTCCTTTTTTTGTTTCAAATTTTCTTTGTTACCGCTTTGTATAACCATTTGAATATCATAACATTTTTCTCAAAATATCTTTTTTTGCCAGTTTTTATGTTCAGTTGGCAACATAGCCTTGAAATATCTTAACTTCTTATCAACAAAAACTCATATACTCCGACTCACAAACGCTTGATGTATATATCTCAAGAGTTTATTTATGTTCAAACACCCAAGAGTGAAGGCTTGTACTTAAATTTAAATGTTTGTTGCTTCTATACTAATTTTCTTTTCTCTTATTGTTTTAAAACTGCACCAATAAGATGATGTTTCGGAAAGCTTTTAAGTTAAGCGTATGGGAAACAAATCCATAGCATTATTCTCCTTTCATCAATATTGAAAATACAAACTGTTGAAAAAAGTACATTAACCTAAATTTCAACTCAAAATATACCACAACATTTGTTAAAGGTTAATCCACATATAAGCTACCAGTCTCATTTGACTTCATAATTTCTTATTTGCCTTTTTTATTCAGTACGACTTACCATTGTATCTTTGTTGATGTGTAAATTTGTTTATTGCAAAACTGTGCAACCAAAGAAGCTTGTGTGGCTTCTTGTCTGTTTGTCAAGTCTGGACTGCAAACTTTATTTTGTTGTATTTGTCTTCTCTGTAAACACAAACAATTCTTATGACATTTTGTTGTTGTTTCTGGGTAGAGAAGAAAATGGTGTGTATGCCAAATCTTCAAATCCAGAGTTTCGAGACTGGAAGAAGTTTTAGATTTCACCAAACCAAATAAGATGTAGCCTAGTCAGATGTGTGACTTTGTTGTTTTTGCCATGACTTACTTCCTTATTTACAAAAGTTTAACAACATCATTAGATCTCAATAATAAATTAGGAAATTCAAAGTACATATTTTTGGTTTGTCTTAATACTCAATTACAATAGTTTTTTTCTTTGTAAAGGTCACAGCACAAGTTGTGTGCTGTTTTTGCTTCAAGACTTGAGGTCTGAGACCTTTTTTTCATGACCTTTTGCCCTTTATCTTGTTAGAGATTATAGAGGAAGTTTACTGGGACCCGGCGCAGCGTTAAGTTACAGGATCATGCCTTTGATGGGTTTTAAAAAATACAAATCTTCTCGCACTGATGGTTGTTTCTGTTGCAATGCTTTCATGTAAAAAAGGAAGTGTGTTGTGAGTGTAGGTAGACTAAGTAGATGTTAGTAAAACTGTTGTTTTGAATGGTGTTTTATGTAGATAGATGGTCACTGCAGGTCTGATGTGCAAAAGTTCAGATTTGCAATGACCAGCAGTTGATATTGTTGTTATTTTAGAGATATTGATGTAAGGTTTGTAATACCTTTCAATACATATATTGGCTTTTGGATAAGATTCAACAACAGTGGGCTAATTTTTAGTAGAAGCATCCCGCCTTCCCGACTCCCCCACCTCCTTTTTATTTATTTGTCCCCCCATCCATTTCCATTCCCCATTTCTGTCATGTTTTATAAATACCTCTATCTGTTGAAACAACAGAAAAAACTTTGGTTTGGGTTACCCGGAATTAGATGTGAACACTTTTTCTCAGTAATCTAGACAATGGCCGCCAGACCAACATTGAAGGGTAATATTGAAGTTGACTTTTTCAGAGGTATGGTACTTTCAGTTAGTTACATTAACTTCAGCGAGCGTTCATCTTGGTGCCATTACATTTTACTTTTCAAGATCATTTTTCACCTTTACAATAGTACATTTTATCACACTAAAGCTGCAAAGAACTTCATTGAAATATTGAGCCTACAACCTTAATATTTCCCCTGCCTTCATTTAAATCCACACCCTTTGTGTGCAGTATTAGTAATCAGCCTAAAAAAAAATGCACCTCCCACCCCCATCTACCACCCTACTCATCCTTTCTCCATTTTACTTTTACCATGAAAAAGAGTTACAGCACAGCCTTGTTTTTCTCTCCCTCTGACAACAGAAACAAGAGATCTTGCCTATCGAGCCCCGCGATGACCTCAAGGTCACCAACAAGCCCAAGGAGACAACGGTCGACTGTACCAAGGGTGTGCGTAAAGACACTGGAGAGTACATCGTCACCGTCTCCAATAAGCACGGCTCGGATAGCGCTACCATCAACGTTGTTGTTCTTGGTACGTCTCTCAGACCAAACAACTTTGGGCTAGGCATACGCCTTGAATAGCAGTTTTCTTAAATGTTGAACACTTTACAAATAAATTCAGTTTTCTTGAATGTTGAACACTTTACAAATAAATTCAGTTTTCTTGAATGTTGAACACTTTACAAATAAATTCAGTTTTCTTGAATGTTGAACACTTTACAAATAAATTAATAAAAATAGTAATAATGACTGCATTTATGCAGTGCATATCCCGGCTTGAAAGGAGGCTCTATGCGCTTTACAATCAATTTACATGTCTACATGATGTGCACTCAATTATGATTTGTACTGAATTCATAATAGGCTTACCTTCCAGATTTATAAATAGAAACTCTCACTAGAAATTACAAATCTCAGGACCCTGAGATAAACCCTTTTTATAAATCAAGCAATGACAAGAACATGTACACTCTTGAGATTTTTTTTCCCTTGAATTCAGATAAAGATAACCCATGTCTGCGGTATGTGTGTTCTTTGTTTTTTAAAATATTTTTCTTAATTTTCTGAATCAATGTCTTGTCATTTTTAATTCCTACCCAAATACTTTGGTATGGTCCTCATCACCAAAGTGACAGAGTCGATCAAGCTGTAAAACCCCAACCCCACGTGTGTCTGTCATTGACTCTCCTCATTCTCTTCTATCCTTTCCCGCTCCCCTCCTCTCTTATCCACCCCCCCCCCTGCCCCAATCACCACCACCCCCTCCATCCCCCAATCTCCACCACCCTCTCCCTCCCCCAATCCCCACCATTCTCCCCCTCCCCCAACCCCCACACCCTATCCCTCCCCCAACCCCCACACCCTATCCCTCCCCCAACCCCCACACCCTATCCCTCTCCCAACCCCCACCACCCTCTCCCTCCCCCAACCCCCTTACCCTCTCCCTCCCCCAACCCCCTTACCCTATCCCTCCCCCAACCCCCTTACCCTCTCCCTCCACATAAACAGGGCCACCTAACCGTCCTGGAGGACCCCTGGAGGTCAAGGACGTAAGCAAGGACAGTGCTACAATCACATGGACACCGCCAGCAGATGATGGTGGAAGTGACCTCAAGTAAGGAACACTGCTGTCCCTAAAAATAAACTGTTCTTTCTCTTTCTGTTTTTCTCTCTGTCTCTCTTTTCGACTGTCTGTCTATCTTTCTTCTTTCTCTTTGTCTCTTCATCTGTTTCTCTCTCTCTCACTGACTGCCTGCCCACTTACCCCCCTCTCCCTGTCTCTCTTATTTTACCATAATTTCTGTTTCTCTCTCTCTCTCTCTCTCTCTCTCTCTCTCTCTCTCTCTCTCTCTCTCTCTCTCTCTCTCTGTCTCTCCCCCCTCTC
>JAUKPP010278478.1:0-10799 GCA_032273245.1 Phyllaplysia taylori | reverse complement strand
GCCCTGACAGGCAAGGTCGAAGTAGCCCGTCTCTTAAATGACCTTACAGTGTTGCAGGGGACGTAAAACTGGTGACCAAAATGAACATAGCTAATTTTTCCAAGGCTCACTTTGATTTCCAAGCACTTACTTGACAACAAATTAATGATATATATAATGTGAATGGCTTTAAAGAAACAAAAAGGAAAAAACTAGAAAAAAGGAAAGAAAATGAATTAGGGAAAAAAGTTTAGGCTCCTAAAAATATGCATGACTACAGGTGGAAATACAGTCAAACCTGTTCCCAACGACACCTCAATATCAAGAAGAAAGTGGTTGTTTTAGACAGGTGGTAGTCTTAGAGAGGGATGATAATGTATAGAAGAAATATAACTTGGGAGTCGATGGAAAGTGGTTGTTTATGCAGGCGGTCGTCTTATACGGGTGGTCGCTTGAGCAGGTTCAACTGTATTGCAATACTTATACTTGATCTCTTTCTTGTTTTAAACATTTTGTAGCAGTAAAAACTTACCTGACCAGATCTTCCACAGACAAGACATTCGGGTAAGCAGATTCCAGAACGGTCAGCAACTTTTCCCTCACTATCTCCTCTATTGGCCGGTCATCCACTTTGTTAAAACCTGGGGGTGGAGTGCAACGTGGCGTTATGATAGGCTGTGACACAATGTTCGAATCTTTGCTGTGGTTTTTACAGCCCTCTCAACACCAAAGTCACATGAACGTAGATGAAGACATAGAGACATTTAAATAGAAGTTGCAGATCAGCTCATCGCAACAAACAATCAAGTAAATAATTAAATAAAATAGTTCTAATGAGTATAATCATCAAATTTGCATTATACATTAAGTATAATGGAGGATTTGTCAGACGAGTGCTGGACGAGAAGACAGGTAACACTTGTACCTTCTCTCTCTCTCTCTCTCTCTCTCTAAGGTCATCATAAAGAATGTAGATCTACACAGGACAGTAGGGAAAAAAATCGAGAGCTAAGGAAATGCTGCCTCATTCAAACATGCTTGAAACCTTGATCAAGTTGTATAGAATTCTAACAGTTCCATTTCTGTATTCTAACGCCAATGCCGTTTGAAGTTCAAACGTAGTATGGGGAGGAATTGAGTTGAAAAGAGAGTAAATAAGCTCATCAGAGAGCAAATACAAGTACATACACAAAATACAAAGTAAAATCAAGGGTTAAAACATGGTGGCACAAACAAAAATAATCCAGATGAAGGCAACAACAAACAAGGCACTACACTCCAACGAAAAAAAACCGTCACTCAAAAGTAAACCAAATTAGAGCCTTCTTTTTTTCACAAAGTTACACATAAATCTACCACACAGTAAGTAGCATAGCAGCTTCCCTGCTTTCTCACATAAGTGCAGACAAACAACATCAAGTGCCAGGTGCAATAGTGACATAATTATCACATTGGATAAATACAGAATATTCAAACAGATAAGAAAAGAAATTCGGAAATCCAGTTATTCAATCCAGTTATTCTGCCCTGCTAATAATCTGCAACATTGACTTGCTTAGGACGGACATAGAGTGATTCGGATATATGGATTTCCGGATTTACCCAGGAAATCCGCACCCCTGATTTAAAAAAAAAGCAAATTCAAAACTGTTTCCTTCAAAATGTTCTCTAAAAGTTTTGAGGTCTGATATAAAATTAAAGCAAATATGCAGAAATAAGAATAAGCCATAAATTGTATACTTCTGGTTTCCCTTACAATACTGTAGTATGTATGCCTAATCAATCTACAAGCCCGCAACTTACAGAAAAAAAACCATTTAAGGGTTTTGGAGAAAAGTGAACATCACATGGACCAAAAGAATGACTTTCAACAAGGAACTTCTGATTGAATCTGTAGCTTAAGATACATACGAAACAATAGGTCAACCCGATCAAATATGAAATGGAAAAATGCACTTCCCCCAAAAAAATTTTTTAAGTTTTATAAAGAAGGTAGATCTAGTTGGGTTTCTGCATGTTGAAAAAAGAACGGAGACAAATAAGCAAGCAGCGAACAGTTTAGAGTTGTTTTTTTATCAATGCCTATGTTCTTGAGAGAAGCTGAAATGTAATGAGTCAAATCTGACCTGAGATTAAAAGCAAATAAAATTAGCTAGTAATCAATTCATGGTGAGACATCAATTACTATATTATGACACTATTACCACAACCCAAAACTTTTTCATTGAGGTAAATGTGACAATGTCAAACAAGATCAATTTGAAATCCCTCCAGTTTGTGTTGCAGCCTGCATGTTCAAATTTGTCAGCATTTTCAAAACCAGAAGCTTCTCTTGAAATTTGAAATCTGAAACCTTCCGACAATGAAAAAGACGAAAGGCTCACTTCAAGCATGCATTGCAGTAATAAAAACATTTTTGTCTCCGCCGCATAGGCAAATCTCTAAGCAATGTGCAAGTATTCACAATAAAAGTCAAGGCAACCTATTTATGTCATGCGAGGGGGGAAAGAACCTCTGTGAAATTTGACCAGATCTAGAGAAATGCTGGGACTATCTGATTACCGCACTGTACAGGAGAAGATGTTTGAGGCTTCATACAGGGACATGCACAGGTGGTCTTGATAAAATCTTGTGGGGTTATATTTGGTCACACTATGTCTAAAAATAGACAAGTGAGTATGTGGGTGTGTGTGCATGTGTGTGCCAAGTGAGTGCATGTCTGTGTGTTCATGTGTGTGTGTGTGTGTGGGTGTATACATGTGTGTGTGGGTGTTAGTGTATAGATTTGTACTTGTGTGCGTGTGTGTGGGTGTGTGTGTGTGCCAAGTGAGTGCATGTGTGTGTGTGTGTGTGTGTGTGTATACATGTGTCTGTGTGTGTATAAATGTGTGTGTGGGTGTTAGTGTTTACTTGTGTGTGTGTGTGTGTATACATGTGTGTGTGTGTGTGTACATGTGTGTGTGCTCGCATGCTCGTACACATGAGTGTATGTGTTTGAGCCTAGGCTCTACTCAGGGGGTGTTCATATGTCTCTTGGTATGAGTGTATGTTCAAAACTTATATACCTGTGTTTTTATGAGTTTGGAGTTGAGGTGAATGTTCATGGGTATAACATGCAGGGATGCCCTCAAGGTTGGGAAAAATAAAAAGAACAAAACTATTTTCTCAGTGTATGCTATTCCAAGGGACGTATATATTTGACAGTACATGACATTCTAAAACCGCTTTTTCTCACATCACATAACAGCGAAATTTGTCTTTTCAATGTGTACAGGAAAAGGCGAAGAGGCCTGAAATCGAAAAGGCCCGAATTCCTTGTTTAACAAGAAAAAGGGGGCAACCCTGAACCTGTAATTTTAACTGCGTGCCCCTGAACTGAAACTTTAACAATATTGTACTGTCAACTTGCCCTTGCCCCTCCGCTCCGCCCCCACCCCCCACCCATTTCCCTTCCTCAACCGATCAATGTACTGAAACTTATGAAATCCCAAAGAAAACTAAAGTTCCCATCCGAAGATGAGAGGAGAAAAGATGGTTGATTTTGTTTGGATTGGTTACAAGTTTTACATCCCTTGCAACACTGTAAGGGGATTTAAGAGACAGGATACTTTGGCCCTGGAAAAGAGGGAGAAAATCCCAGCAGAAAAAGGAGAAAAGAGAACAGATATGAGAACATGTGTCTTAAGTTTTGAGTTGGTGTTTTCCACAACAACTAAACTACTTCAATCATACAGCAGGCAATAAGTAGGTTCAGCTTCAGACTCCTAGAGTGGTATGCACGAAGCTAGTCTGCTGTTTTTTCAACTAAATTCTCCATTCCATAACAGCTTAAATTCCTTACATGAGTAATTTTCAGCTTAACTCACCCTGCCAGCACATGATTTTGTGAGCTACTGTGGAGTACAACCGATTATGGAGTGGAGCAATTAGTCGAAAAATGTAACGACGAGCTTCGTACATCCCGAACCTACACACAGTACACAACGCAGAACAACAATAAAATAGAGGGGAAAGTAGAGGGAAAAGGAATGGAAAATAATCATTCCCCGTCCTTCAGCCGCTTCCCGCATAGAGAAACACAAACAAACACACAAAAAGCATTACCCAAAAATAAAGACAAATAAAACACAAGCATACCAACAAATCATGAAACATGTGCTGGCTTATGGTATCCTTTACCCTCTGGCAGGGGAAGGCATTGCGTACAACAAAGAAAGAGTAAAAGTGATGACATAAATAGTGTAAAAAGAACAAAAAATTAAACTGAAAAGCAAACCATAGCGAGGACCCACCGACCACTGTATGGGACAAGTGTAAGACACTGACATAAAAAAAACTGTCAAAGCAAAAGATTCCTGCAACCCCTCACAAAAGCCAAAACATTTTTGTCATGGACTCAGTAAGATTTTGCAAGTCATCCGATCACAATAAATGCACACACAAAAATTTAAACCACAAAACGTGCAGAAAATTAAACCATAATTTGTTGTGCAGTAGCTGCCAAGTTTTCTTGCATTCAATCATCTAATTCTTTCGGGGGGGGGGGGGGGAAATCATATCTAATCCACTATCTGTAAGGTCATTTCAGAGCACAGAGATAGATTAAGATAATACAGGGTCTATGCCATGAACTGCCCACCAAATTCAAGGAGATATTTTTAAAACTCAAGGAGATTTGGTCAAGAATTTCATGCCCTTTTTGACGGTGCATCTGTTTTCAATAGGCCTAAACTTGTCCGAAAGGAATCGTAGTTCAGGGTGCATACACATTCTGGAAAGTCATTTTCCATACCTTTTCCATGCTTTTCCCATACCACTTCGAAGATTTTCCAGACACACCCTATCCGCAACTAAAATCGCAACGCAAGTTTTAAAAAAATCATGAAGAGTCAATGTAAATTACTACTAGTTTCAATTTTCCGACAAAAATTTTGTTCATGTGCTCAATCAGGTGAACTTCAAGGAGTTTTCAAGGAGGTTCCTCAAATTGAAGGAGTTTTCAAGGAGATTTTACCATGAATGCAAATTCAAGGAGTTTTCAAGGACTCCTTGAATTCAAGGAAGCAGTGTGCACCCTGATAATAGTAATTCTTAGATATAAGGAGCAGACCACCAGGGCCCTAACCAACCACTCTATCCTCATTCAATTCTTGTTTAACCCTTACATATATGTCTAAGACAAAGTAAGAATTGAGACAAGCCAGTGAAGATAGGTAATTGGTGGTGGACAGTAACGTGTCAAAACACTCTTTAAGTCATGTCTAAAAACTATTTTCCTCCAATCCTTTATCAAATCAGAACTCGGCTGTTCAAACTAACAACAGACCTACTGATCAATAGTGCACTGACTTAGTAAAATGGAAGCTTGGTGGGTTCCCCGAAACATTGAATTGAAAGATAATTTCTGGAAAGCTAATTGAAAAATCAGAATACCATTGAACTCTGCAAAATACTTAACAAAATTGGGCACATTCATAGGAAACCTGAACTACAATCAAAGAGTAAGTGCATATCATTACAATACAAAGAAGCAAAGAAACAATACCTACATAAAAAAGGGCAATATAGAACACAATACACACAAATCATCCCAGCAAATAAAAAAACAAGATACAACAACAACAACAAAAAAGTGTGAGTGTGTGTAGTGAAGGGGACAGGGGCGCATTTCCACATTATATAACAACAATTTATTGGTTGTTTTGCATAGAGGCGAATAGTGCAAGGACTGTAGTGGGGTATTCATCTCTTTGCTAAACAATCAGCGATATCATTGGTTGTTTTGCATAGGGGCGAATAGTGCAAGGACTGTAGTGGGGTATTCGCCTCTCTGCTAAAAATCCGCGATGACATTACACACTGAGATGTTCATACAAAAATATAATCATACAATACACACAATGATGTCTCTGTAAACATTGACACCGTGCAGGCAATGTGGAGACTCTCAGTCAGCAAGGCAAGACAATTTGGCGGCAGTCAAAGAACCAATGACACGTAGGGAAATGTTACACGGCGTGCAAGGAGCAATGATAGAAACACTTGAGATTAGAGAAAGGACAATCATCAAAGCACTTGATACAGCAACCTACACAAAGAATTCTCTCCCCCTGAACTGTAAATCATCTGCCAGCTGACTAAAGGTGGCAATCTACCAAATTTTACCAAATTGTTTTATTCATAATCTTATTCCTTAAAATGCAGCACATCATCATTAAATTATTTTTTTTTAATTTGCAAAAATGTTTTCCTCGAAAGGCAATAAAAAGGATTCAAAGGAATAGAGTGTCTTTGACATCTAACATCTATATCTGCAGCAGCAGTGCTCAGTCTACAGAAGGAAATTTTTCATTGACTCGAAATTTTATTTTTCAAAAAAGAAAACGACTTAATTTAGAGAACTGCTCAAAGCTTACAGAGATGTGTTGTGTCAACGAGTGCTGATCATTCTACTGAAATTGGTACAATTGTTTCTTTTCTCTCTCTCTCTCTCTCTCTCTCTCTGTTACATTTTATATTATATCTCTATAAAAAAGTGTTTCCCAAAGCCCATTGCACCCGGTGACCATTTCACACATGCGTGACGGTGACCATTTCACACATGCGTGACGGTGACCATTTCACACATGCATGACGCGCCCGCAGCTCCTTAACACATACCCACTGCCATCTAACACAACACACATGACAAAACAAAAGACTAACACACACATGCGCAGGTCAGCCTTCAATCTGGAGTGCCCATAATTCTGTATTCTGATTGATCAAAGACTAAAGCAAAATAAAGTTGAGGAAAGACATTTTCATCACACCTTTCATTAACAACCCTGAAACTGGAAAGCACAAAAGACCAATACTATCATGTTGTCTCTACTTTCTTCGTGAATGGGTCCAGCAAGACAAGATGGATGGCTTACTAATACTTATGTGTTACAAAATTTTTAAAGTAGGAAAATATTCAGTGAGGAAATTTACTTTGTGAATGAACACTTTGGCTTCAACATTAGTAACTTCTCAACTATGGTATTCTGATCTTATTTCATTTAGTCTTTATTTAGCAAATGAAAGTTATTCAATAAAATTAATAGTCAAATCAAGACGTAGAAACGCAAGTTCTAGTTCAAGAGAGAGTCACAAGCCCACCATGATGAAAGCTGACCAGATTCCCAGAGGAGCTTGCTTGTGAACAAACAACACGCACACACACACATAGACACACAGCTACAACACAGCACTGAGCACTTACCTACACCATTTATGTTTTCAAGTCCTAAATAAGCAGCAAAAAGAAACAGGGTGAAGAAAAAACAAGAGTGTTAAGAAAATGTTTAAGAATGAGAGCTCAGAATGATCCATGATGGGTGCAAGTTTGAAATTTGCGGTGATGATAGTATGCAGCTAGCATGTCTACGCAAATGTTTCCGATGATTCAGTTTATGGACAAAAATCCTTGGCAGTAATTGTCTGAGTATAAAAAACAGGGATGGAAACTGATCCGTCTAAAATTTACTGAACTTTTCGCGGGCTATACAGATTTGGAAAAATACATTTAATCAATTGTAGATTTGTACATCAGGTCCCACTTAATGAAAATGACAGAGCAAATCAAAATTACGGATTTCAGTAAATTTACGGAAAACTTCCATCCCTGAATACAAACGCATAAGAAAACATAGCTATAATGTCATCATAATGGACAGAAGATGAATCTGATGAAGGACAGTAACCTGCAAAGATGAAATTTCTAGTTCCTTCTCTCCATCCTGGACTTAACAGTGGTCATCTCCGGAGCACAATTTGCTTACAATAATGCCCATAAATTGTTCTCAATAGATTACAATAAATGTTTTCTGTAAACATTTTCCCAAATAAAACAATGAAGATGACGACTTTTTTATTGCTCTTCTGTAAAAGTATTTATCCTTAAGTCTCCACCACCCTCAAGCCTCTTCCCATCTCAATAACGACCTAAAAAAGTAAGATTAGAGGTGAATAAGTGCTTACTTCTAACTAACAACAAATTGAAAATTTGAACTAAAATTTTTTCAATGCAGCTCAATTAAAGAGCAATTACTATAAGAGAAGGATTTCAGAACTGAAATAAAGACCAATCACTTTTCATCCACATCATTTGAAATAAGAGAAGAAACAGTGTAAAGTGTCTTGATGAGGATGTAGATTCTTTCTTTGTCAGCCAGTTAAGCCCATTATATACATTTGCTGTAAAGTGTTTTGTGCATGACAAAAACAGGTTCGACTAAGTCTAAGCAGACAAAATGTACATTTTGAGGCCTTTGAGCCGCATCCTATAACCCCTTTTATGACATTAGCCCAAAATGCAGGGACATTCACAACTCCCATTATGAGAGGAGCACTCTAATGAGTAAGTCGGGCATTAGTTGTGCGTGCTGGACATTTTGATGAAAACCAGGCATTTCCTTTTGTTCTTAATAAAAAAAATTAAACAGTTGTGTGGATTAACAAAAAAAGGTCTGGGTTTTTTTTTTATTAAACTAGCAAGAATACAGTAGCATACAAAACCTTATAATGTCATAAAGCAGCAAAAACAAGCCCAGCAGTTGTACTCTATGTTATATCACTTTGATGTCAAATAAATCATCCAAACGGTCATGCTTGTCGACATAAGTAGTGGAGGGGGGGCCACATCTAAGACTATGTGTTAAATCCATGCTACATAATGACAAAAGTACCTACACAACCGGGGGGTATGTTGCCTACAAGCCTAGAGATATGGATGAATTATAGAGTGCAAAATATAAAACATACAAATCAAATAAAATGTCAACGTTTTCACAGCCCAAATGAAAATATCACCCAACAGCAGTGTACAAGAAATGATAATAAAATCACAAGAAAATAGAAATAGTGGCCACAAACAGATATACTGATTTCTGTAAGACACTTTTAAGTGACTCAACTTGCCACTCATGCTTTGACTCAAGCGGCCATAAGCGAGGTGAGCTGACCAAATGAGTTACTTCTCAGACTTAGGTCAAATAAATATATGTCACAGCGTTTTTCAAGCACTATGACTAGGTGAAGAATTGTTTTTACTTGAGCTTTATTTGTTGAAAACCTATTCAGATTTGAATGGGTGGAATGAGAATGTGCAGCACTGAGACAACTGGGGTCACGTTTCTCACCAGAGAGAGAGCAAAACTCCATTGCAATAGTTCAGTCCCATATTTGGTATTTATCCTAGAAAAACCCAGGGTTATTTTTATTGCAGTGCATTGAGGCAGCAGATCTGCCTCCCTTAACGCAAAAACCCACTGTTTTATATGAGCATGAGTTCGCTCTATCAAAGAAACACAAGTTTCTTCATTTTTCGATTGATGAAAGGATAAACAGGCATGATGAACACAAAGAAAATGGCAACAGATGAGAATTTATCATCATAACCTCCACCTTGACTTTCACTACATACGTCAGCTCACAGGATGCCAACAGTAACTCATTTCGGCCACTCGTGTCACATATTAGTTTTGCTGGATATTATGAATATATATTGTACAGGGATTGAACCCCCCACAACATTTACTGCAGATATACACTATCAGATTACAATCGATGCGATCCTTCCCACAGACAAACAAAGGGCACAGTGGCAAAGATAATATCACTAACAAATACAATGCACTGGGAAGTAATCACACTTGAAATAAAAAACAACAACAAGACAACCAAATGGATACAATCTCAAGAGGTCAAAACTGTCAAATGCAATGGTGGGGAGTGAGACCAAAATCACGGCAGCACAAGCAATAGGGACCTACCAAACTGCTCCAGGGGAATAAACTGGCCTAGAACAGAGCAGCCCAAGGGGAAATCATCAAGTATCAGTTCAAAAAGTTCACTTTGCCTTTTCTCTCTTTTGAGGTTTTACGGCACTTTTATATTGGTATGGTTACCAGTTTTACGTCCCCACCAACACTTTAAGGTCATTCAAGAGACAGGCTACTTCGACCCTGCCTGTCAAGGCCAACCCGGGCTGAGAGGGAAAAAATCCTTCGTAAATGACCGTACAGTGTTGCATGGGGTGTTAAACCAAAACCAAACTGAAACACCACAGCGCCAGTGTGGCATTATCAATACTGTAAACTAACGTAAGTGCCACAAAATAGATTACGACAATAGCAACACATAGAAAGAAGAAGGAGCAGACCACACCAGAACGCCCGCCAACAACCCGATTTCTTTCCTTGACTTGTCAGAATTTGGAAGCAGATTAGGGCAATAGGAACTTGTAGAGAGAAATAGAAGTAGCAGACCACGCTTGAGCAACCACCAACAATGTCCGCAATTGACGATAAAATCACAAGTAGTTCAAACAAGAAATCTCCACACAAATAGCAGTGGGAGGTTTGCCTCACGGTGATACTACTAGAATGTCAAACAAAGGGAAAAGCTGCAAATCCTCTGTCTGTGTGTACATATGTGTGTGTGTGTGTTGTGTGTACATATGTGTGTGTGTGTTGGTGGTAGTGGTGGGGGGGACAAACAAAAGCCTTCAAGGGTTATGGTTAAATGT
This sequence comes from Phyllaplysia taylori, assembly GCA_032273245.1. Taxonomy (NCBI): domain Eukaryota; kingdom Metazoa; phylum Mollusca; class Gastropoda; order Aplysiida; family Aplysiidae; genus Phyllaplysia; species Phyllaplysia taylori. The sequence goes on along the minus strand of JAUKPP010278478.1, from coordinate 268 downwards.
TTGATTTGGGAGTTGTTATTTGGTGGTGATGAGAAAGGATCGTCAGCTCCAATAACCATGTCTAATAGAAAGGAGAAAATCAGAGCAATAAAATCTGTAAGAAAACAAAAATCAAGTATTAGCTGGCTCTTAGCCCTGAAAGAGAAACCAAAAGGCATCTGAAAATTGTATGTGTCTCCAGAACAGAATGTTTGACGAGAGAGAGAGAGAGAGAGAGAGAGAGAGAGAGAGAGAGAGAGAGAGAGAGAGAGAGAGAGAGAGAGAGAGA
>JAUKPP010278466.1:0-20706 GCA_032273245.1 Phyllaplysia taylori | reverse complement strand
ATGAAGATTTTACGTTGAGTCGTTTTTATTTCCATAGAACACAAAGTTTGAAAGTCTCCTTTTATTTATATAGATAATTGTCCTATTGTACTTCCTTGAATAGACATAGATTTCCTGAAAGTGTCGATATGGCCGTAGAACTTTAATAAACGTAAAAGTAGTGACGGTCATGATATAGGTTTTTTATCAGGTTCCAACAGGGAGAGAGAGAGAGAGAGAGAGAAAGAAAGAGAGAGAGAGAGAGAGAGAGAGAGAGAATGAGAGAGGGAGATGGAGAAAAAGTCAGTGCATACCCGATGATTTAAATGCATGTGTAGTGTAATAATTGATATATGGATAAAATGAGAAATAAAAGGATAAGAAGCGAGGGGAGATGGGTAGTACATTTAGATCCTCCTAACACATATGGTGAAACGGTTTTTGCGGCTTTTTGTGTGGGTTTTTTGTTGTTGTTGTTGTTGTTGTTGTAATTGTTGTTGTTGGGTTCGGGTTTGGGGTATTTTTGTGTATGGGGACGTGGGCATGGCTTTGAAAATGTATCTATCTTTTATTATTTACTCTGCATCTAAAATCTCTGTGCATTTCGGCTTTCGTGTGTCTGAGCCAATCTTTAAGTTTCGGTGTTGTTTGCGTGTCAATGTGAATGCATGATGTTACTAGGAAGCTGCCAGGAGTAACTCATTTGTAGAGGGGCCATCTCATTCTATGTTGTTGAAGCTGGATACCTGGTAGGCCTAAGGTATAGTCGTACACGTGTAGATGAAATACAAAGCAATAGACAAACTGTCCAAAAATGCCAACCACTGTCCAGAGGTAATGATAGTACTAGTTGTAGTTGTAGTGATAAGGAGTAAGTTCTTTATAGGGGCGCCAGCCTCTGCTGTTTTAACCTCTTATTGCTTTGTGTTATTTTTAGTGTTGTTTTTTACTTAGGCGCTTAAGCAGGCTTAAGTTTCCCATAAGGGTTGTTCTTTGTGTGGTCACGAAAAGTCACATCATGCAAAATTGTTTGTCTAAAAAACAACAAGAAATTAAACAAAACAGAAAAAAAACATGCAAAGAACCAGAGGTAAGGTGGTCTTTTCGTTTTAGACAGCTGGTCGCCTTGAAAAGTGGCAACATGCAGGGAAAGTAAGTGCAACCGGTAAATTATTATAGAGAGTCGATGGAAAGTATTCGTTTGTACATGTGGTCGTCTTGTACAGGTGGTCGTTATTCAGGCGTGCACCCAAACGGACTTGATGCACCTCTCATCTTAGCTCTCAATACCAGCTTAAAAGTGAACACATAATAATCTACCGCTCGTACCGGTTTCGACCGCGGACTGTGCTTATCGCCAGCATCGAAGAAGAGCTGCGTGAAAGATGTAGGCGTGAAGAAAGAAATAATGCAGAGGGAGAATTTAGCATGCCCGAGTTAGAGAGAAGAAAAGAGGGTTAGGGTGGGTGGGGGCGGGGGCGGGATGAGACGGTTTTGGCACGGGGATACGGTATGAGTGTTAGAGGTGGGAGTGGAGGTACCTTTAATTCTTAGAAAACTGACACTGGATGCTCGACTCATAAGGTTTTAAATGCATGCATGAAAACAGGTGGAAATCTTGGAAACGATTTGTCAAATAATGCAATAATTTGTGTTTGTGTGATTTTTTTGTTTAAATTTAAGAAAGAAAAGAACAGGTGAAGGCGTTTGTCGACAGCGAAAGAAAAATACAATATGTAGATGAATGAATTGAAACTATGGGTGTGAGCAGAATTTCATGGATTCTAAAAGAAGAAAAATAATCACTCAAAGAAATCGAAAGGAATCGAAGAAGCAATATTTTGCCCCAAATCCACGCAATAACACACTTCAGGATTCCGGGTACAACGCAGTATTTTAGTAGAGATGAAGAAATCGACATCATAGTCGACAAAGAAGAGAGATCGGGGGCAGGGGGAGACAATGGGGGCGTCGGTGGGGGGGGGGGGAGGGCTTAAGAGAGGCAGAGAGATTGTGGAAAAGAGAAAGAGGAAAGGTTAATCAAGGGAGAATATCTTTCCAGTACCATAGACGAAAAGAGAGCAGCAAGAGTGAGAGAAAATAAACAGAATACTTCCCCTGCACTGGAGATGGTAACAGGCAGAAAGATAGAAAAAGAAATGAAAAAGAGGAATGGCAACGACGTGAGAATGCCTCTCTCTCCGTCCCTGGACAGGTGAGAAAATGGCTGGAGTACTTTGAAGTGGCACGGTGATCAGGACACGGGAGAGTGGGAGCCGGGCAGGCGTGGTTCCTATGGACTGTGAATGTGAGTTCCTCGAGAAAACCACTTTAAGGGGAAAGGATGTGTGTGTGTGTGTGTGTGTGGGGGGGGGGGGGTAGAATGGTAGAGATTGCTTCTTTTCCTTTTCCATACCCTTTTTACAGGTGTTATTTGGAAATAACATTCATGCACCGAAAAAAAACCCACAAATGCTATAATATTTGCCTAGCTTTTCTCACTATGATCAAATAAAATACGAACACCCGTACAAAGTCGTACCCCCCAAAAACGTGAAGGCGCTTTATGTTAATAGGCAAGGGTAGGAACCACAATAGACATAGTAGTTATTCGTGAAGACACACACGTTATAGCACACTCGAACATACATGCACAGATACACAAACACACACACACACACACACACACACACACACACACACACACACACACAAACACACACGCACATATATATATATATATAGTAGGAAATGGAGGGAGAGAGAGAGACAGAGAGAGAGAGAGAAGCTCAAAGATGCAGACACAGATAAAAAAAAATTAAAAAAACTCCCTTTACCAAACAGACAAAATTTTCCTAGTATCTACGCTACGACACTGCCTCCAGTCACACTATAGGTCACAAATTAAATCCTCACTGAGACTAAATCCCCTAGGACTAGCTTCGAGGTCCACAGCGACAAACAACCACTAGTCTAAAGCATGGGCCCATTTTCCCGTTCAATCTACAAGCTGCATGACAAGTGGAGGGGAGTAGAACATACCTGTAGGAAACTCTGCTATCCTAAAAAAAACCCACCAGAAAAGTATATTCCCTGTTTTAGTCTCCACATAAAGATTGATGCCACCGTGCCCTTTGTTCAGCTCTGACTTGAGCTCCATTCTAATTCTACCTGATCTGGGCCCACTCAATAGTAGATGACCAGTGAACACGAATAGAATATAACTTTAGAAATGTCTGCCATCCTAAAGAAAAAAAGAGGCGTGTTCTGTGTTTAGTCTCCATGAAAAGATTGATGTCACCTTGCCCTTTGTTCAGCTCTGAACTGAGCTCCATTCTAATTCAATCTGATCTGGACCTACTCAATAGTAGATGACCAGTGAACACGAATAGAATATAACTTTAGAAATTCATACCATCCTAAAGAAAAAAGAGGCGTGTTCTGTATTAAGTCTCCATGAAAAGATTGATACCACCTTGCTCTTTGTTCAGTTCTGAACCAAGCTCCATTCTAATTCTACCTGACCCGCCGCCTCATCCCGGAGACGTCCAGCCGTGGAGATGAGCCAGAAACTGCCGCTTCATAATGAGTTTTTGCCGGAAGGGTCGGCGTTCTCAAGATACTTTTAGTTTTTTTGTGCTATCTTTACTTGCGTGGTATCCTTGTAGCTGAAAAGGATACACTTCTTTGATAAGTGGCTTTAGGAACAAAGGCGGTTTTATACGCAAGGTTGTCCAGATGATAGCGTGTATTATTCTGTGGCTTACTTTGGTTGGTTTTGTCTAGCGGATTGTTAGTTTGAAGTATTTAAAGAGACACCAGTGGCCGCATGCATATAACACACGTAGACTTAATTAGTCGTACAAGTGAACACGTCGTGGCTACTACACCTAGGTGTACGAGTATTTTGGACGACTTTGGCATGCATGAAAGCTGTGAGCAACACACGGTGTAAATTTCGTTAACAGACCCCCCCCCCCCTCCCCCTGACGTAAGTTTGTGGTCGACTTCCACCGGGTGTTAGAGAATTTACACACAGTGTAGACTAACGATTGTTTCGTGCATCCGGAAAAAAATTTACACCTAGGTGTAGCGTTCTATGCAGTCGTAAGATCGCAAGCCGAGTTTGATGCATACGGCCCCCGGTTCTTTTCGGCGCCCTTATTCGACAAGATACATGGGAAACATTTTGGGGGATCATAACATAATACGCCTATACAACGAAGACCATGTGTTGGGCAGGTACAACTGCTCATATGTGCACACGTGTGTTTGTGAGTGTCCATGTGTGTGCGCTTTCACGCGTCAGTTCTGTGCACACACGTGCGTATCACGTAGTGTGTCAAAAAGTGCGTTACTGAAAACCATGTGAGATTATGAATCACCACAGGTAAGAAAACTCACAGCCAACTGCGATAGCGTTTGACGTTCATGGACAACACCTGCAACGTGAGGAATAATGGGCGGGCTCCGAAAAGACAAAAATAAAAACTTAAGATCTAAGTCTTATCATGTTTGTGAACCCATTCTAAAACTCTTTTCGAGTAGCAAAAACAACGGAGTGTTTTTGTTTTAGCATTGCATGAGTATTCTTTTACCAAACCTCGCAGTAACGGCATTAAATATTGTATTTCTTAAAGTAGCTTCTTTATGATAATGAAAACAGTAATGTATCGAGTCAGGCAGTAAAAAGATAAACCAGTGACTTTGAATTCGTAACATTTGGTTCAGGTTTAGGCTAGGTTTCGTGATCAGCCAAGTAAGTTTTAGAGAGAGAGAGAGCGGATAATGCCCCACACAAACGAAGTTTCGAATACTAACAGGTATTTCCCTTTAGACAGCATAAATGAGTGTAGTTGAATAACAACCCGCATTCCTTTTGTTTCTGCACGAGTTGCTGTTTGTAAACATACACAAGTACTCGTAACCAGGTAGTTTCTGACATTCCAGAGCATCACGAGGTGGAGAAGATGAGGCGAACTGATTCACTGTGTAGGACTGGCGTTTGTGGTGTAATATTTAACCTCATCACCTATGATGCAGAGGAGGAGGGTTCTATCCCCACATTGGACAAATATCCGTCCCTCTATTGTGATGACGTGTTCATATATAAAATTAGCATGCTGTTTGATTGCGATATTTTCTGGTATCGGTTTAACGCCCCATGCAACTCTGTAAGGTCATTTACGAGGCGAGACCTCCGAATTTTACGTCCATCTCCGATAGGACGAGGGTCGAAGCCATGAAAACTCCGAAAAAAAATCCCATGGAAGTTCCCTGCATTCGACCCGGGACCTTCTCATCTGTAGGCAGGCGCACTGCCGCTCGGCCAACAATGCCCAGGCTGTTTTAGCCCTGCCGGCCGGAGTAGCCCGATTCCGATATGGCTATAATAGTGTTACATGCAACACAAATCGCAAACCTACCCAACAAAATCAGATAGGCGCATGATATTGTATGCAGTTTATGACATGCATTTGTGTTTACATACTCGTACTTCTGCATGGGGGATGGGCCATGACATGAGCTCAGTCAATGATATCATAATGACTTTGAATCTAGAAAGTCACAGAAAAGACTGTTCACTCATTTTGTATCAAGTGAACACAATAGACATGACGCTGAGCATTTGTGAATTTTGTGAAATATTCCAATTTTATGTCTACTTTTTTAGTCACGTGTATTTCTATATGCGAAATTAGAAAAGCTAAAATGTGTTAAGGTTATTGGGTTTCGGATATTTCGAGAGTTTTCATACCTCCTATTCTCTCAGAGAATGAAGATAAAACCCGAGCCATACTGCTTTATGTGCAACAAAAATGTGATGTGGATACGTAGCAGTGTGGTCTGAGTTTCTTCTTGTGATATCTTAGCACGTATACATGAACAATTTGTATTGCATTTCTGTTATTTTTGTCAAGGGGAAAAGGGGGAGGTGGGATGCACACGTTGGGTTTAGATAGAGAATCTATTTCTGTGTTTCATATTTTTGTATGCGTTGGGTAGTAAATGTATATTTAGCTCAACCTCATGTGCTCGTTTCGAACGTTTGCATAATCACTCTGTCTAATATTAGTTTTAAAAAAGTTTAAAATGGTTGTTTATAGAAGCACCAGCATCTTCGGCTGTTTTAACCAGTCTAATATTAGAACGGCATTCGTGTGTGATACGCGCCTTTCATGTGTTCTTGATGTCCTTAAAATAGACTAAAGAAGCAGAAAAAGATAGGGATGTCCTTAAAATAGACTAAAAAAGCAGAAAAAGATAGGGATAAAGCGTTTGTGTTTTGGAAGTGTTAATTTCTTCATGTTTAGTGTTGGTGTGCTCTAGATAATAGGGGAAGAGAGAATCATAAAATACTCGGCGTGCACTTTTCAGAGTAAAACCCGCAGCAATTCTCCACTGCAAGAGGGTATTAATTAACGTTTCCCTGATCCGAACGGTTAACGTAGCTTTATCGGTCTCTCCAGCTCTTAAACTCGAAATCCTCTTTAGTTTTCAAATCATGCACACCAACCCTCCCCCTGCTCTTTCTCTATCTATCTCTTCTCTCTCTCTCTCTCTCTCTCTCTCTCTCTCTCTCTCTCGCTCACTCTCTCTATTTCTCTTTCTCTCTTTCTCTCTTTCTCTCTCTCTCTCTCTCTTTCTCTCTCTTTTCTCTCTGTCTCCATTCTCTACTTTTTAGTTAACTCCACATGTTGCATAACATTTACCTTGTCTTTCTCCTTCTTGCCTACACACATTGTTCTCTCCATTCCTCAGATTGTGTATCTTTATATATCTCTCTATCTACCTATCTTTCTCTCCATCAATCTCTTGCTCACTTCTCGTTCTCTCTCGCCCTTCCTATCTACCTTTCGTTGTACTCATGCCCACATCTGACTCTCTCTTTCCCCTAGTTTCTCTCTCTCTCTCTTTCTATCTCTCTTATCTCTTTCTATCTCTCTCTATCTTTCTCTATCTTTTTTTTCTGTTTTGTGTGTGTATGTTTTCACCCTTCTCCCTCTCTATCTATCTATTTGTCTCTCTATCTCCTTCTCTTTCTGTTTTATGTGTGTGTGTTCACCCTTTTCTTTCTCTCTATATCCCTCTCTTTCTGTTGGTTTTTTTCATGGGTGTTCACCCATTGCTCTCTCTCTCTCTCTCTTTCTCTCTCTCTCTCTCTCACACACACACACACACACACACGCACACATTAAATCCTACAAACTGATGGAAATCATCTTCGATCGTGCTTTTTCCTAAGGTGTGTCTATCGTAGACCTGTGAAAAACCACAACCGTGCCAGCACCATTTCGACCTTATGACCAATGGACTCTCACGTAAACATATTGAAAACTAAGCCACCTGTCGAAGTTGTTCGACCCTCCGTTTGTTTGTGTGCTGTCATAATACGAGGTGTCTGGGCCAAAACCATCTTAAAGGTCTTATGGCGTGTGCTGGGTTATGCAATGTGTTCTATTGTGCCGATCTCTTCCTGCTGCGGCCTTTTGTTTTTAGGCTTTTTGTTCTTCGCGTGTTTAGTGAAGAAGAATGGAACTGGGCAGGTAATAGGAGAAAGAGAGAGAGAGAGAGAGAGAGAGAGAGAGAGAGAGAGAGAGATTGGTTTGGTTTGGCTTTGGCTTAATGTTCCTTGCAACAATGTAAGGTCATTTAAAGGACGAGAGAGAGAGAGAGAGAGAGAGAGAGAGAGAAAAGAGGGGGATAGTAATACAAAAAAGTAATAGGCAAAAGAAAACAGAGATAAGCAAACAGGTAAAACAACCTGAAAAGAGTTATGAGGGCTCGACACTTCTTAAGACTCATTCCGACACACGATATGATGGACTGACTCAAAATACTCTTGCACGTTGCTATTATTGATGATTGGTAATAGGATAATATCATCAATGTTAGTATATCTAAAAACTGCTTTTGCTTCTCTTTGCTTTCTTGTGCATGCCTACGAAGATTATAATACATGTATGATTTTGTTGCTGTTTTCGGTGCTGCTGTTGTTGCATACAGTATTGTTGTTATTAGTTTTGATTTTGCTGTTGATGCTGTTGTTGTCTTCGTTGTCGATTTGTTATGTAGGTTAAGGACGAGATGGCGATGGCGATAGTTTTAGCAAGGGACGTTGATTTGTTAGCTTCGAGTTATTTATTTATAGAGACACCAGCTTCTTTGGCTGTTTTAGAGGCTTGGTGGAATAGCAAAAACGGAATGAGAAAAAAAAGGACGGACGTACCACCACGATAATCCTTAGTAAAAGCATCTAGATCTGCTTCCATTAGTTGGTGTTGGAGTAGAGACTAAATCAGCAAAAAGCTCTTGTCTCCATAAATAACTTAACCTACTCCTTGAAGTAAAGCAAAGTCTCCCTAATACTTCTCATGATAAAAAGGCTAATATGATTTTTCCTTATGTCCACAGACTGCTGATGAGAAGCTACGGAATATAGGCAAACCTCAACAGCAGTCAGCTACAGTAGTCCAGACCCAGAACTTCACTTTCTACAAGCATCAACAACAACAAGATCAGCCTCCACAACAACAACAAAGGCAGCAGCAGAGCCAAATACAAGCACAACAGCAACAACAACAGCAACAGCAACAACCAAAACGTCGGCAAGCACCTGATCCTGCAGTTGAGCTACGGAGTCCTCGATTTATAGAACCACGTAGCGAGCCACGTAGCCCTGAAGTACAAGAGATGGCGGAACGAGCGATCGCTCGCCAGGGTCGGCGTGACAGGGGGCAGAGAGCAGCCGATGAGCTGGAGAGAGCAGAGATAAAGAGGAGATCCCGCAGCGAGGGCCCGAATAGACGAATCCGTCAATCTATGGACGAGAGGGAGGGAGGGAAAAAGCAAATATTTGACGGAGGAGGAGGAGGGAGAGGGAGGAGATGGGATTTAGATTCGCCGGATGATTCGGATGATAGTGATCCAATCCCCGTAAGGCCGACACATGCGAGGTACGATTCTGATTCTGACAGTGACCCCAAGAGGTGGATGAAAAATCCGTTGATGGTTAGAAAGGTGAGAAAGTCGGAGAAATCAAAACAGGTTGAGAAGAGGATGAGTGGGTCGGGGGAGAACGGTGTCACGCAGAAGACCTCGACGAGGGAGAGCTGGACGTACTACGGGCATGAAGATGGAAGCAGTGGTGGTGGGAATTCCAGCTCCAGAGATGGTGGTAAAGGGAGCAGCAAGTACCAAAAGCTGGAAGAGAGGCGGAAAAAGAGGATAAATTTAGCTGTGACGTCAGATGAGGAAAATACCCCGGCTTCGCGGATTTCCCGATTACGTCAAAGGGCTATACAAAGTGGTTTAGGTCAGCAGACAAGGTCGCCGGCCATGTCTCAAGCTGATGTGCTAGGGGACAGTATTCAGTGGCAGATTCATCCAAACCAACGACAGCAGCAACAACAGCAACCACTCCGTCCGCAGCCAGTGCAGTACCAATCAAGCAACACAACGAGCACAGATTTAAGCATTTTCCCACGGAATGCTCCAAACTCGTCACCTAGAGAACCGCTACGGCAGTCATTCGCCAGCCCTCCACCCAACGTCAACGCTAGACTAGCATTCTCACCTCCGCCTCAAAACATGCAATCGTCCTACACCACCAGTGTGCAGTCCCAGCGGCCGGGGTTCCACGCCATCACCAAGATGGGGTCGTCTTTTGACTCGTCCAGCCCGTACACCCAAAGACAGCAACAGCAGCCACAATCACCTGCTTTTCCTGTCCAGGGTCAGAAGATCCCTCCAGCCAGACCCCCGCCTCCCGTTATCTCTGCCGCCCGTCAGTCTTTCTACACAAGCTCCGAACAACCGTCCACTGCACACACACCAAGAATCGTCAACACAAGTTCTCCAGACATATCCTCGCACCCTAGAGCGGCGTCAGCCGACTCCATCCTCGAAACTCCATCGCGAAGTTCATACCCTAACAACAGTAATAATAGTAACATTATCAGTTACAACAATAATAATAATAACAATAACAACAACAATAATAGTCGTGTTATCAGCAGACACGCCAGTGCATACGTCCAGAGCCCCCGAACTGCCCAGGTGCGGGCGACCTTGGCTCCATACGACTCAAACACATCCAGCGCCCCGTCAAGGTCACCGACACAGTTCAATGAGGTCGTGGAGATGCGGCTGAAGGCGAATCGGCAGGACAGACCTCCCTCCACGAACAAACCTGTGAAAAAAGAGGCCGGTCCTTTCGCTCACAGTGACGATTCTCTAGACGAACTTATCGAATCAAATATACAGTATCTCGACAGTGAGATCGACAAAGCGGCCAAAGCGAAGAAACTTGGAGGGACAAATGTGTCGCGCTCCTCAAGTCTCCCGGATCCTCGTCGCTTGTCTGGGAACGGTGTGACAGAAGTCACGAAAGCCCCAACCGTTCATATCACGCCTAACTCCAGCATTCAGTTCCGTGTCGCTCTTCCTACGGAGTCTCAGGCTGCTGTGCCTGTTGTCACGGGAAACTCTGGACCTCCTGCTATAAGAATAGGAGTCCCGAGCAGTAAGGAATACGTCCCTTACGATTCGCAGAACAGATTTCAGTCTGAAGAGCAACTCAGGCCGGAGAGAAAATATTCTTATGACAGTCGCTCTAGAATGTCCCGCCCCACTAGCGAGTATTATGATCGAGAAGATCTATCTAAATCGGACAGTCAACTCAACGCTCCTGTCATAGTTCCTAGTTACCTAGGCAACAACCTCCACCCCGAGCATGCATACGCCAGAGGTTGTGTCAGTGACGTCAATCTCACCTCCAATATGGGCAACTCGTTAGGGATTCCACAGGTTGATAAGGGCATGTTCTCAGACGTCGAATACGATATTGAGGTGTCTGAAAGAGTTAAGAAATGGGAGAAATTTATGAAGGTTCAAGACGGCCAGGAAGGCGGAGAGTCTGGGAAAAAGCCTTCAAGTTTAAGCACAATACAAGAGAAACACGAAGGTGAAGCTCTCATGTTACCAAGCGAAGTACGAAAGTCTGTGCTACTCAACAAACAGGGGGGTTTTGGCAACACATATCAAACTGAAGTCGTGCCTTACACAGGAGCAGGCCCCAAAGCCTTCAGCTCCGACACGTCTATAAATAGAGCTGGGAATTCAGAAGCTCCAAAAGTCTACTCCGTGGAAACAAACGCTCATAGATTCTTTCAAGTGGTTCAAGACCCTCAGGCAGGCCCACGTCTTGGTTTCCAGTCTCAAAGTGTGAGTTCGGTGTTCCACGCACCGATGTCTATCCACGCTGATCCTGCTTTTATGAGCGCGAATGATCTACGTCAGAAGATGTTATCCAATCGTCAGCAAGCTCTGCCGTCCACGCCCGGTCCTCTGGTCGCCAGTCACCAAACGTCGTCCTATCAGATGCCCAGCTACCAGAGCAGTGAGACTAGCACGCCCGTTGTGATGAGATCTGGGCTGCATTCGTCAGTGAGAGACCCGGCGAAACGCGGGTCCAAGTACCAGGAAGAGTTGGATGAAATCTCTAACGTAAAGTCAGACTCAGTTGTAAGCTTAAGACGGCGGTTTGACACCGACTCAGCCACAGTGACGTCCGACGATGACCAGAAGTCGGTGTCCACAGCGTCGACAAAAGTCAGTCGATCGGGGAAAGTGACAGGTGGTCAAAAGACTGGCGAGCCGTCAGACTGGACGAGCATGGTACCCGAATATCAAACCCGAATCAAAGAATCCGATGTGTGGTCCCCTAATTTAGAGAGCACCCAGGGTGTCCCAGTCAGCATTGAGCGTGTCACTGCTCGTACCTTACAAACGATACCGTTCTCGGAAGACCCGTTCTGGAAAGAGATAGAGGAAATGACGACCTTTGACCCCAACAGTATGGCAGGCCATCTGAGCGTGGGAGGCCCACAACAGAACAGAGAGACGCTGTTCGAGCCCGTGAAGTCGCAGCACGAGATAGAGCTCATCCCGCCTCAGAGTTCTACTCTACCCACCCAACAGCGCGTACCGGCTGTGTCAATGAGAGAACGACTTCAGAGGTCAAAGTCCTTGTACACACCCAACATCACACCTCTCACTATCAATGTAGACAAAAACACCTCTAGCGCCACTAGTGCCCTTGATGATGTTCTAGAAGATATTCGATCATCCATGGAGAGAAAGCAACTGAGTCCAAAGAAGAAAGCTCTGGAATCCTCATTCGAGATGCAGAAATCTACAGTCGGAGCTTCATTCAGCGCAGCTCCAGGTAAGAAACCGGCGCACGAAGCAATCCAGTCTGGAGTCCGACTTGAAGGAGGTCAACTGCTATTTACCAATCCGAAAGCGGAATCTCTTAAGAAGGGACATTTGGGACAAGTGGTCGTTGAACAAAAGGCTTTACCATCCAAAAAGCCAATGCAGTTCTATCAACAGCAAAGGTTACAACAACATCAACCCCAGCAGATTCAACTTCAACAACCGCAGAACCGACAATCTCAGATGTTGCAAGGAAATGTCAATAATTACCAACTGGACCCCAACTTGCTGAAACAGAAACTGTTGAGTACTGGACTCGTGGTGGAGACGGACACAGAGGAATACCCAGGGGAACCACAGACTAAGCTGGCCACCTTCACACCATATAAGTCAACAGCGCCAGTTTATAATCCTGTAATTTCCAAAGCAGGGTCGAGCTACAACCCTGTCGTTTCACAACCAGGATCTTCCTTCAATGTCGTGGTCACTCAACCCGGGTCAAACTTCAAGCCAATACATCCTCAGCCAGTGCAGTTCACCCAGTCACAAGTCTCAGCTTTCACCCCAAAAGCTGTCTCATCCACCTCGCAGTCTTTGTTCACAGCCCCCACGCGTTCATACCCTGTGCCGCCAAGATCTTACAGACCGGGTACAAGTGCTCTAGATGATATCCAACAAGCCCTCGCTCCATTTAGCGTCAATTCCTATACGCCAGGCCCGGAGTCTTTGTACGGCACAAACAAGTTTGAATCTTTCAGCGACGGCGGCGGCGGGATGGACACGACTAGAGGACCACAAACAGAATCCACGAGCTGGACATACCAGACGGGGGCTGGACAAGATCAAGACACGTCAAGTGCGTCATCATCCAGCACGCTACAGAAAGTCAACGAATCCATGGATGACTTGAAAAGCCTAGCTCAGAATGTTGAACGACGCATAAATGTTATAAAGACAAAGCTGCAAAGCGCGGATGAGAATAGTCTGGACACTGTACTAGCATCTCTGAAGAAGTTTACGCCTGAGACAAAGTCTTTAGATTCAGAACCGGAATCCTTTGAGGCTTATTACACAGCTAAGAGATCAAAACTTTCCGACGCATTGAAAGAGCTTGATCGGATCTACACTAACTTGGATCTTAGCCCCGAGCCTATAAGCAGCGCTGCAATCACCCCTGATAAACCAAAGCCAAAGCTTTACAGACCTACAAAGTCAAGTGATATCTTTTTGACACCTCATCCCAAATCTGAACACTTACGCCCCATGCAGACTCGAATTTCTTCTGTGTACATCCCTGGTCTTGAAACAAAACCTAAAACTGACGTTGACAAAGAAACAGAGTCGGAATTTGACATAATCTCTAAGTCATTTCAGGCTATCGTAGATGAGGTAAACAAGACCACGGATATGTTCTCCAAAGTGGCAGAGAAAAGCCGCTATGACAACACGGCTCCAGAGACACAGAAACAGACGTTCAGAATCACTCTCAAGCCAGGGGAGACGCCCACAACCTTCACCCCAGCACCTCTGACCTTGACCTCCTCTACAGCCACTGGTCAACTCAAAGGAGCCCCGCCAGCTACAGCCCCGAAACCCCAGGACGTCAAATCGAGAGGCGGGAGATTTAGATCAAAGCTTCATCAAGAATTTGGTGTAGATGACGCAGTGAAGAAGAGCCGGTCTAAATCTGTTCCGGATATCGAAACTAACACAGCTGCTTTGCTATCGGGAACATCAAACGACCCAGTAGTCAACGCGAACACGAGTTTTAACGCAACAGCCATCCCGTTCTCCAGTATCACTCCTTCTAAGGAGCCCCCAGCTCCCCCTTCATCAGCCGCAGTTGCCCCACCCACAGCATCCACCCCTCCTCCCTCCGTCAGAAGTAGAGCCAGAGTTCGACCAGTAAAAGACAACAAAATCATCCAAGGTGACCGTCTAATGCGAAGAGACAGTAGTGAAAAACTTGGGGTCACAATCTCTCCTCAACCATCTCCAAAATTCTCCAGGAAGATAATCTACAACGCTGGTCCAGACTTGGATGTCAGTATCCAACCACCAAAGATGTTTCAAGATGCAGAGGAAGATACAGAAGAAAAACCCCAACCTCAGTCTAGCATAACACGCCAAACACCGGTGTTGGAGAGGGTCTTCCCAAAACCTTTGGGGGCTGAAATAAAATCGTCCCCTGTTGCCACTCCAAGTAATCAAAGGAAAATCCCCCCTCCTACGGCAGCCAAACCTACAGTAACACCCATACCATCAACACCTACAACACCGGCTATTGCTAGATCTGAAATAGCAGTTTCTGCTTCCACGAGTGCCCCGGCTTCAGACGACGGTAAAGTATCAGCGCGAAATGCCACCACCTCCGGTTTGGCTAAGCTTCAGATCTCGCCTGTCAAAGCTCCTCAGTCCAGCGTCACAGACACAGGTCTTCCCAGTTCCTCATCAACGTCATCGACCAGTGTTAACCTGACCCCACCAGCGACATCAGAGACTCCTGCATCACAACCCAAGTTGACCACTCAAAAGTCTGATACTCCGGACGCCGACGCTAACTCTAGTGGTGGAGTGCGGGGTAGAAGACGACTTGGCCTCGGTGTGGCTTACATGATGGATAAGTTCTCAACAGGCGACGACAGTCCTGATAGACTCAAGTCTTCTAAACGTTTCGCAGCTACTAGCGCTCCAGAACTGTCGGACACTTTGGGAAATAGTGCACTGGATGAAGACGAAGAAAACGCTGATGGTGAAGAAACAAAGGACGATTTAGTGGAAAGTCTTTCAGACACCAAGTCAAGATATGACAAAACAGGGGCTCCAAAAGGTGTAAAAAGTTTGGCGCTTCGAAGAGTTACTCCAGTCGACAGGTCACCCCAGCAGCCTGTTTGCGATGCGCCAAAATCTCCCGCCTCCCGAGGATTAGAACGTAAAGTGATTGACCCGGAAGGCAAACAACCCAGCTCAGGAACAGCTTCCCCGCAACCTTCGTCGCCTAGCAAACCTCCGCTGTATCCATGGAAACGCCAGCCATCCGATCCCGAGAAACAAATCTTCTTCCCCAAGTCAGAGAGCAGCAAAACGGAAACCGCTGAAGATCCCACCGACACAACGCCCAAAGAAAGCTGCACCTCCCCTAAAGTCGTGTCAAAAGTCACCAAAATCGTAGGACCATCAGCGGCGGCGGCGGCTGCAGCTGCTGCAGCAAAAGGTGACAAACCTAGCGACTCCCCTAAGGCTGTCACACGGAGAGTCAGGCCAGCCAACAGAAGAATCCAGACAGACGCCACTGCCTATTCCCCGCGAGAGAGACCCCACAGCTTCCACGAGCTCCTCTCCTGTTATGACGGGGACTCGGGGCGTCTGCGCCGACTTGATCGGCTTCGTAAGTCCGCGTCAGTGGACGAAGTTAACCCTGAGGTCACCTCCGGTCGCTCATTTCGATCTGAGACCGGCATTATTACTCTTAACAAGCCCGCTCTACCACAGCCACTAGGCGAAGTCGTCTTTAAAGTGGACCCAAAGCCTAAAAGCTGACTGACCCAATTTTACTCTTAACAGAAAGAGCATACTCTTTGTGATATAAGAGTCGATCGAATGGAGTCATCATGATGATTACCCTGATGTGAACGTATTCGTTTTCATCATGGAAAAGAAATCTCCACCAACGCTGTTTGTTTTCCAAAACTTAAAGATCATTTTCAAGATGCAGATATGTACACCACGAGTAGAAGCACAATTAGTATCAAGCTTCTTATTAGCTTAAATGTGTAGATATTAAAATCATATATACCATGCTCATTGATAGACGAAATCTTTATACTGGCATGGGCTTGGTTGTTATGGTTGGGATTCATAGTAGATAAAACTTGAAAGCAAGAAAAGCACCATAACTACCATCCCTGCCTAGAATACATAGACATTTTGCTGAATACACGTAGTACATTAGTTGTTTAGAATTACTTTTTGTAGTTCTGTGTCACCTTCCTGTGTTGTTTCATACGGTTGTGTTAACCGCACAGCCCACATTGTTCAATGTAAATCTAACCATGGCCACAAATAGCACCTGTGGTTTTCATGATGAGGTATATCCAATACCATCTTGGTAACATTTTGCGTAACTTTCGCTCTTTCGACCAAGCACCACTGATAACACTGCAACTTATAAAGATGTATAAATGTTACACAAAATGGTCCATGCTTGTGTGCTGTGATTGACTTTCGTGATGTAAAATCTCCAATAATTATCTAGATATCGGTATATAGTACAGTAGCTGCTCGATGCAGGTATGTTTTTTTTACGAATGAAGTAATGAACGTTGGTCGTTTGTAGATAGGTAGAGTCAGAGTTGTTTGCATGTACATTTATCTTGAGAGTTTGTTGTTTATTCAATACTTCGCAAATCCATAGCTTGTTGCCTTTTTTAATGAAATGTTTACAGACATGCTATCTCTTTTTGCCGACACGTTTTTAGTGTCATCTTATTATTTTTATATAATTTCTCATGTTTATCAAGTTTTTTATTATTATTTTTCTCCAGTACAATTGTACTGAATTACACCCGCTATCTTTTCCTTGTCGTTGTATTTTTTTACGTACTTAAAAAGTTCTGTTCAATCATAATCACATTAAGAAAAAGATTTATGCAAGGTTGCAAAGCACTTTGTGTATGCTACCATGGCTAAAAGCTATGATGAAAGGAATACCTATGCTGTGGCTTGTAGTAGTACAGATGTAAAGACTTGAATATACTTATGTAATATCATGATGCTCTTTCCCGATATTTACTCTTGCAATCTTTTTTACAGTTGCAGGTAGATGGAATAACATAACGTGCAATACTAGATGGTAGACACAATGTTGTATGCATCGATTTTAGCCTCTCTTGTAAACGGTATGCGGACACGTATGTATTATACTATTATAAACCTATTACATTATTTACTGGCTGAAAGCATGATAAGGCGTTGTTGTATGAAGCAGCTGTACTGTGCATGATTGTACCAATTATACGAAATGTGGTGTTTCAATTTGCCATGATGTGTCAAGTGCCTTTCTTAACTGTGAGAAAATAGAAGGCTATTAAATGGGCTGTCCGTATGCCATAAGGCAAAAAGTGGTGTTTATTTTCTGTTGTTTCTGATCAAATTTGACTGTTGTTTGCTGTTTTCGGGGGATTTTGTGTATTGGATAATATAGTACAGTCGAAACCTTATGATAGAACAGGTGGTATAGTCAATAACTATATTGGATGTAGCAGGATGTTTCAAATCTACGTTTTGATGTTCTCTTCTTCATTGTCATATACGAACATTTAATTCAACCTAACGGAGATCTGATATAACTGCGATTTTGCTCCGACTCTACAATCCCTGTTACAGAAGGTTTCGACTGTAGTTTACTTTATGGAAAACATGGACGTGAAAAAGAAAAATACTTTTCTTTGGGCCAGATGCCCCACCCCGCCATGACAGTCTGGCCTCAGGCTTACCAGTTTTAGCATTGCTCTAAGCCTGTCTGAAAATACATAATGATAAAAACTTGTTTAAAGCCTGTGGTCAATTGAAGCAAGATATCGAACCCATGAGCGTCTTAGACCGACACCTGACCTTCTAGGCTACTTCGGTGGTTCAATATCAATCAGCCTACTGTATTCAGAATCGGCACATGCTTTTTACGTTTCTTGTAACGTTGTAATGCAATTTTAGAGCCTAGCCACTTTGACCCAGCCCGACCGGCCCTGTGATGTAATGGTTAGGCTCTCCGCCTGTCATGCGGAAGACACTGGTTCGATCTGGGGGGGGGGGGGGGTCTGCTGGGATTTTTCCCTCTCAGCGCGGGTTGGCCCTGACGGGCAGGGTCGAAGTAGCCCATCTCTTAAATGACCTTAAAGTGTTGCAGAGGACGCCAAACTGGTAAACAAACAAAATAAAAAGACAGCATCTGTGGTGCAATTGTTAGGATCTTCGCCTTTCAGGCAGGAGATGGGAGCTCGATCATGTCGTTGACAAACATCCCCAGCTCTCAGACTGGGTGGGCATTGGCGGGCTGGGTCGATATTGATTTCTGAGAGAGAAAAAATCCCGGCAGAAAAAGACAGATCGTCTGCGCATTAGATCGAACTCGGGTTTTTTACATGACGAGCGAAGAACTTAACCATTGCACCACAGCGCCGATTACGCTTGTTCTCACTCTGATTCCCTTTACATTAAGCAACATCTCAAAACCACGTTCCTTCTAAGCAAAATATTGGTTTGTTGCTCTAACTTTTAAAAAAAGTAAAATAATTTATACACTACACTCTGTAGGCGTGAAACGCATATTTCGTCTCATTGCTTTCAGGACACAACTGTTTTTGTATTAAAAACGTATGGGTTTAGTTACCAGTTTTACGTCCCCTGCAACACTGTAAGATCATTTAAGAGACGGGCTACTTCGACCCTGCCTGTCAGGGCCAACCCGGGCTGAGAGGGAAAAATCCCAGCAGAAAAAAGCAACAGATTGTTCGCGCTCGGGGTCGAACCGAGGTCTTCCCCATGACAAGCGAAGAGCCTAATCATTACACCACATCGCCGGTAAACTTATGGGCTACTGCTATGAACAATTCGAATAAAGTGATAGATCCTTTTGCACCCCATTACATCTCACAAAGGCTGTAGTGAAATGGTTGTGCTCTTCGTCTGTCATGCGGAAGACTCGAGTTCGATCCCGGACGCGGACAAACTGCGTTTTTTTCTGCTAAGATTTCCCCCTCTCAGTCCGAGTTGGCCCTGACAGGCAGGGTCGAAGCAGCCCGTCTCTTAGATGACATTGCAGTGTTGGATGGGGACGTAAAACTGTAACTGAACGTAAACCAAACCTTTCAGTCTCATCATCCAAGTGTTGCAGACGACATAGTGAAGGGTGCAAGGGATCAACCCAGTCATGTCATATTTTGGGACTCGTAATTGTTACAAAGCTAAGCAAATGTGAGTTTCATCACCACGCACTGGGCGTGATACTTAAGGTTTGTTATATCTGCGCTAAATCCCCGTAATACATGACAATGAAGAAACTCTGAAATAACTTTAGAAGCAGTAAGTTCAAATATTCAAAATGTGGCACGCTGGTCTTCCCCGGGCACCCTTCAAAATATAATACCAGGCTTTTTTTTCACAAAAACCATTTGCACTGGAACAAAAAATCAAGTCTTAGTAATAACGCCAGGAAGAGCCACACAATTTATGGTTTTTACATAACTTTATTCAAGATAAGTAGTCAGCATAGAAAGCAACAAGACATCTTTGTTCAAAACACATAAATTCGAAACAACGTCTATCTTTACAAACATGAGAATTTCGTTCTTGGGTGGCTCTGCAGTGTATTACTGTGTTCACTGAGAATGATAGACTATTTACAGCTCAGTTCAAAAGGGTGTCTTTGTGTTCTGTTGATGTCTGATATATAACTACAAGCTTCAAAAAGCTGTGCTACTTACACCATCTGTACAAAATGTAAGCCTGACATAATCCTAGCCGAGACAATCACATCTCCGCATTGTACTGCACAATATATTTTACCTCACTCTTAACACAATAAGGTCATATGCGTAGCTACAAGATAGTCAACTACGTCCTCCGGTGCCTGAAGGAACACTCAGAATGGTCAAAAACAGACACGCCGTTTCTCTCTGGTCGTACAGAATTGAAGATTTTCCTCTCCCCCTCTCTCTCAACTTCACCCTGTACAGTATGTGTCCATGATCACAGGACATTGATAGTGTGCGTCACCTGGAGACTTTTGATTCTGCAACTTCGGGCTGGTGTACGCAACACTCTCACGGTAGGCAATGATACAACGCAAACTGAAATGTAAAAGGATAAAATGTTTTAGTTTTATTACTTTGGTTAGGTCTAGCTTATCTTGGTTTGTCTTAGTAAGATTTTACCACCCTAGTATGCTAACATTATAAGACCATTTAAGTGGCGGGGTACTTTCACCTGGCGTGTCATGTCCAACCACTAGAGTACCACTAGAGTACCAAGACCTGACATTCTAGGCTACCACATTACATATATTTTACTTGAATGCACAATAATGTTTAATTCTGTTCTTGACTTGAATAGAGATGTGCCACACATGGATGGGACGACAGAGTACGCCAATTGGGTTTAGAATAGCCGTAAAATACTATGCACATGTAGACTGACCTGAAAGGGGCAGTTTCTTGATGTAGTAAGAGTTGGTTTCGAATTGAAAATTTCAAGACCTTCTTTTATTACGTAAAAATCACTTGGGGCCATAAATATGCCACACGAACATCGCAATCTTAATTTTAAAAAAGGCATGCATGGTTGTATCGCCCCTCAAACATAAGAACACTTCAGTCTGTGGAGATGACACCTCAATGTATACAGATAAAGAGACAGACTGACAGGTAGACTGACTGGAAGATAGATAGATAGATAGATAGATAGATAGATAGATAGATAGATAGATAGATAGATAGATAGATAGATAGATAG
>JAUKPP010278444.1:0-10802 GCA_032273245.1 Phyllaplysia taylori | reverse complement strand
GCAGGGTAGCGCCACTTTTGAAGAAACGCATCATAAAGGGAGGTAAGTTTCGTCTCTCGTAGTCCTTCTCTTCGGTTCTTTTGTCGGTTTTGTTTGTTTGGCTATTTTTACGCTCTTTTTTGCGGTTTTCTATTTTAAGACCCGGCGCTAGCGCGCACTGATTATGAGGCAGCGCTGTCTCGATAATGCCACCCATTGGCTATTTCCCTCACAATACCCGAGGGTAAATAACGTTATTACTCGCTTTTCACGGCAGTGTTATAGAGCTCAGTGGGACAACTGACTGCAGGGGATGAGCCTTTCCCTGCCAATCTTGAGTTGTCTGCGAGATACAATAACAATTTAAGTAGATCGTCCGACTTCTCACGTATCGAGTCGACGGTATTAAGCCTATTATTGAGACACCGAGTGGGTAGGTGTTCATGGAAATTCTTGTACACCCACTAGTTACCTTCCGTGTACCGGGAAGCTGTGGTTCGCTGCGCATACGTCTAAAGTCAAATTTTGCAACTTCGCTACGCACTCGCCTACTGTGATGCCAGCATACACTGTGTGTATCAGAGACTGTGTCGTTTACCTATGATGCCCCCCTTTGTTCAGGCAACCAACATGCATGTATTCTTGAGTCGCTCTTCTCTTTCGCGACATAGAACGTTTGGAAACTTCGGAGATCTTTCTTTCTCCCACTCTCTCCCGCTTTTTACCTGCATACCTCGGCATCCTCTACTCTTTTTATCATCCCCCGACCCCATTCACCCCCCCCCCCTCTCTCTCTCTCTCTCTCCGTCTCATTTATTGCTTCTCTCACTCAGTCATAATATCCTTTTCTCGTTTCCTCTTTTCTTTCTTCTTTCTTTGTGTTTAGATTTACAGAGACAATAGGCGCCAGGCGTAAAATCAAACATTCAATGTGACTGCCTATCTAAGACAACCACTGCAGCTAGCAGACTTTGGAAGTAGGCCTACATGTAATTCCGAACGAGGACCACAGTATCAACAGTGAAAAATAACAGTAATCAGAGGGGTGGGTGGGGAATGGAATGGGGAGGGGCTTGAAGCCTCCCTGAAACGCCCCAAATGGATTTAATTTGTTAAATTTCGGATGACTGAGCTTAATCAGGGACATGAAAATCCTGATACCACTAAGCAGTGCGGTAGGTACACAAGAAAATCCAGGTACACCTACCATCGGCCATTTAAAAAAAATCTTGATACAGTGTAGGCCAAAAGTAGTGTTACAATTACTTCATTATGTTTAAGTGTTATTTTGCAACCCTACTTTTGGCCCACACTTATAAAAGAAGACCCCCCCCCCCCCCTTCTTTTGTGCTTAAAATCCCTTGCAACACTGTAAGGTCATTAAAGAGACGGTCTACTTTGACCTTACCTGTCAGGGTCAACCTGAGCAGAGAGAGATCAATCCTCGCAGATAAACATTGGTGCTCATCCGCACGTGGGATCGAACTCGGGTCTTCCGCACGAGAGGTGAATAGCTTGACCATTACCCCACAGACGTTGGTATTCCAGCGTCTTGTCTTATTACTGACCCACTGACCCCTCTCGGCCTGGGTTGGCCCTAACACGCAGGGTCGAAGAGGCCCATCCCTGCAATGACCTTACAGTGTTGCAAAAGACGTTAAGCCAAAACCAAACCAAAGTATTTCCTGGGCCGAGATGTCTTTAAAGCATCTATAGTGACGAAAATCCTCAACAACAACAAAAAGCAACAACACTGTACAAAAATACATTATTCATAACTACTTGTGCAGCTTTATTTGCGCTGAGACAAAAAAAAAAGAAAACAAACAAAACATTCACAGCACTCGATGGATTATATCTCATTTGTGACAGCATATCCCAGCAATGAAGAACTGGTAAGATTTTAAAGTTCTACATTTGGCAACAAAAATTCCCATACTGAAACAGAAAAATGGATTGTAAAATATTTATATTGTTTGATTTTGATGAGTCTGGTGATTTATCATTGTGAATGTAATCATAGACTTACTCTAGGTGTCCAAAAAAATATGCAAAAAATTTCTTTATTTGAGTCAATATTATGATCTAGCAAAAATTTGGTTGAATTTCCACAAAAGAGTAAAAAAATTGAATCGGCTAAAAATACATGTATATTCTTTTCCTCTTTCAAGAACACCAAAGTGAAGTTAGATGTCAGTGGTCAGCATCATAAAACTTTTTTTATTACTTAGATATCTGTCCCTCCAAATTGGCTCAAGTTTAATATAAAACTTTCCAAAGTGAAAAAGATTTTGTCACATAACTTGACTTACCGCGGTGTCCAGAATATGACGGGCAGGAGACAAATCCAAAACCTTCCTTCAAAGGTAATATCAACTATCTCTACCATCTACCCATATATTGGTATGAGCTGAATTACTAATCTTACCAATCTGAAAATTGGGTGATATAGAAAGAGTTAATGCATTTGCATCACTCATCTTGCCAGTCTGAAGTTTGTGCGGTATAGAAAGTGTTAATGTATTTGCATCATTCATCTTACCAATCTGAAATTTGGGCAGTAAAGAACGAGTTAATGTATTTGCATCACTAATCTTAGCAGTCTGAAATTTTTAATCCTATCAAATATCGAATTTGGGCAGTATAGAAAGAGTTAATGTACTTGCCTTACTAATCCTACTAATCTGAAATTTGCATGGTATAGAATCTAGAATCTTTCCAATCTATGATATGGGTAGTATAAAGGCTAATGTATTTGCACAACAAATATTACCAATGTGAATGGGTGGTATGGAAAAAGTTAATGTACTCCTAAGGTGACAAAGGCTGGGACTTAAGTAATGGAGTAATGGAGTAGGGTAACAAGAGCAGGTATATGGAGCAGCAAATGAGAAATCTCAATATAGTACAAAGACTTTAGAAATCATATTATTATTGGCAGGCTACTATAACATACATGTAGTTAATAGAAGAAATTCAGTACATGGACAACACTACAATTTATGAAGTGTTCAATAGGAATGCTTTCATTAATATCACAGAATGGTCAAACATGTAGACGATGGAGAATTATAAAACTAATTCAAACGATATGCTTGGAGACATAAATGAGATGAAAAACAGATGAAAAAAACTTAGAAATACAACATACACACATATATATACAAAACCAAATTACTAATTTGCAGGATTTCTCTAGTGTTACAAGTAGTTTGTTCAACAAATTAAATAATTTGTCAGTCTTTCCCCACAATAACCATAGCTGAGGATGAGCGGACATTTGAAATCTATAACAAATATTGTATAGATTCTCACAAGTAAATTTTACAACAAAAAAAAAAAATTTTTTTTTGATATACTAGAGATAAGAAGTATGATTTTATGTGCCCATCTTTAAATATTTGCTTCCAAGATTTTACCATCTCGCTTACTGTTGTAAATAGAAGTTTTTTTAAAAATGATAATTTTGTACCACATATCGAGAACTCACTGCAAGAACCAAATATCTATACAATGTGTATGGTAGGCCTATATAAAAAACAAACACTGCTGTGTTAGTTACCGTAGATGATACAATGTGCACTGTAAACACAAAGTCTGTATCTATACTTTTTTAAAATTTATATGGAAATTTTACAACACACGTAACTACATTCTGTACACATTTTAAAAACTTCAACTTCGTTTTTCTTATAAAATACTAATCAGTTTCTTGTGACATGTTTTGCATTACTAAAAGATTGTTCTCTTTCTGTGGTACGGTATCTAAGAAATTTCTTCCTCTCTGACAAAATCTCTGTAGAATTTTCCCCGATAAATAGAAAACTACTTGTTTTAAAATGAGAGTCAAATATAGAATAAAGCACAAACAAAAGCTATGCCATGTACCTATGCTTGGTATGTGAGGTTTACGTCGTGAGTTTTGTGTAACTTTATGAATGATCTAGACATGAACATTTCCATGTCTCTGCTATGTCTTTGCCATGTTGACAGTCTGGTTATCCACTCAAATTTTCCTCGTGGACCATTAAAGTATATCTTACCTTAACACTAGCAAACAGAACTAGGAAGAGCAAGGCCCACCTGCAGTATGCACACGTAAAATTGGATAGATTTTTGTGCTATCTCACTTTTGTTTGAGTGAACAAAAGTTTTGTTTGATGCCTAATCACTATGAACCAGCTAAATCGTAACCAGGTCACCCCACTGCAAACAGGTCAAATATATGCGCACAAACCCCACCCCACCCCTTCCCCCAGACTCCTTTGTGGTACTTTCTAACCAATTCTACTTGAACTCATTGTGAAACCACGTCAAAGGTGCCAAATGAATAAGGAATAGAAATGTGATTCGTAAATTTAAAAGAGTTATTCAGCCTGCTTATAAGCTGTTGAATCACTAAATACTTTTGGTGGACTCAAGGATAGTGGAGAAATCCCAATTTCCGAATCTAGCCAGAAAAATTGTCACCTCTGTCCCAAACAAAGGAAGAGAGAATCCCGACAGCCATCGTTAGAAAGGTATCTCACGGTGATCTCTTAGCAATGCAATAATGCACAAAAAAAGGGAAGAAAACAAAAATATATACATGTACAATTTCTAAAAAACAACAACAGGATTTATGATGCTCAGTGCCCCTGTCAAAAAAGTGAAATGCGTGTCAGTGCCATATGTACCAGTAAAGCCAGTGAAAGTCGAAACCTCTACAGGTTGATAGCACACACGATCAAGGGCAGAGGTTTAAGTGACAACATAACTAACAAAAACAAGTTGAAACATTTCCTACAAGAACTCATTTAAAGCCAAAGTACGTGAAATAACTAAATGAAGAATGGCAGGCAGATAAAAATGCCCATGACAAAAAAACTTACATCAAAGCTGAAGGAAGAATCGACTGAGCAGCAGCTGTCTTCCCTAAACTTCATGAACACAACACACTAAGCATTTCTATAAATGCAATTGTTCTGTCCCAAAAACTGAGGTACGGACAAGAATATAATCATGAAGAACACAATTTATTGTATGATATAGCAAACTACCAGAATTAGACCAAAATCTCAGGCGAGATTTGTGAGACCTTGTCAGTCAACGGAAGACCATAAATAAACAAACATGACAAGGTATCAAGATTATAAACTGCGCTAGTTGTGACATAAATTGCAGCTCAACCTAAAAGAAGAAGCCATGCTGCTATTGCTGCACATGATACGTTGCTTTTCACAGAATATTTCCCCCAACTTCCATCATAAACTTGTCCACAAGGTATTTCCTGTTAGTAAACTAAACTACTACTCTAAGGTCCTCACCAAACTACTTCCAACCACCTTCTTAAATCTTCACTAAGCAGTGAGGAATTTTGGCACTTATAGTACATGTACAACAGTACCCATGTAGAGTGAATCAAAACCAAGTTGCAAACTAATGAAATAATTTGAGGGTATCAACTCACTAACCAATAAACTAAAATGACGCTATCAATTTTTGTTGCACTCACTCTATCCGGAAGGAAAGTATGATGAACAAAAAAAGAAATAGAAAGGGAAAAAAATCATTTCATGAGAATAGTGCATGAGCTTTTGATGGCGAGTAGGAAGAAAAATAAATCCATTCAGATTTTTGTAATTAGAAGGAACATAGTGTTCCATGAAATTGCATGCTGATAAAGCTATTACAAAAGGAACTAGAGCCACACTCTACTGTCCTGCCTCACATTTACCCTGCAAAATGTAAGTTGAATATCAAACTATAAATATGAAAAATGTTTAAAGTAAAGATCACTACCGTTCGTGTTAGAGCAGGGTGAGCAAAAGTCACATAAATAGTAAAAATTTTCTAAGAAATCTGTAAAAGGTTAATTCTTATTAAGAAATATTCAAACCTGAAATGTTCATATCAAAGTACGGAACATAATATATTCAAAGATATAGTCAAATCTAAAATGTTCATATCAAGGTACTGAACAGGTATATTGAAATTTACATTCTAGGCTACAAGATTCCAGTGCATAACGACCACGCACACATCCTCTAAGTTCCCTTGAGCACACAGCTGATTGTCCTCCTCCCCCTTGATGCATCACTAACATTGCACAAATAAAGTTGGGGCAATCATGTTGCCAGTACAATACACAATACTCATATTTTGAAAAATATTGATTAGTAGCCATTTTGACATCAAATGATATTGAAACAAATCGCTGGTTTACTGTTAAGGAATATTTTGTCAACGGAGCAAATTAATCAGAAAATACTCCTAGGCATGCATTTCCACTCAGTAGAGGACATCAATAGCTTAACAATGATATGTGACGTGATAGGCTACAGAAAGTTATCAATATTTGAAATGTCTGTATAAAAAAATCAAAGCTGTGAAAGTAAAGCTAACAAATTTATCGACCCTTTTCTAGAAAAATCTCTTCATATTTCGAGCTGCATCCCATTTTCAACTCTGCCAAACTTCCTGATTGTCCTCCTCCCCCTTGATGCATCACTAACATTGCACAAATAAAGTTGGGGCAATCATGTTGCCAGTACAATACACAATACTCATATTTTGAAAAATATTGATTAGTAGCCATTTTGACATCAAATGATATTGAAACAAATCGCTGGTTTACTGTTAAGGAATATTTTGTCAACGGAGCAAATTAATCAGAAAATACTCCTAGGCATGCATTTCCACTCAGTAGAGGACATCAATAGCTTAACAATGATATGTGACGTGATAGGCTACAGAAAGTTATCAATATTTGAAATGTCTGTATAAAAAAATCAAAGCTGTGAAAGTAAAGCTAACAAATTTATCGACCCTTTTCTAGAAAAATCTCTTCATATTTCGAGCTGCATCCCATTTTCAACTCTGCCAAACTTCCAGGCCCTTTTCGCAAATCGCCACACAAATATTTCACAATGAAGAATTCCTTCAGGGTGCGTTAAATAATGTATGGAAACCTGAAGTACAAATATTTACATGTGTCATCCCTATGAAGGTTCTTTTATTTTTTAAAAATACTTTTATGTGAAATATTGATTTGATAGCTGACAGCTAGGGAATGGGTAAAAAATGGCATAGAGATTCAAAGATGATTGGATTAAAGTCTATTGTCTTAAAATTGCGATTGACATAGGAGAAAGAACCACGCATTACGTAGGTAATACATGTCCATGGCATATATCAAAGGTTGTCATAAAAATAAGACAGATCCATACACATTATATACTGTCAAATGTTAAACCTGCGAGTTTGATATAACCAAAGTTACAAAGAATCCACAATGAGACTTAAGTGAGTTTACTTTGTGAAAAAAATTCTGAGGTCTTTTTTAGCTCTCATGTGATATTTTGAAAATGTCATTTAAAGGGCAAAACATTTCTTTTTTAAGTTGCAATAAAGAGGGAAAAATCATGCTTTTCCCAGTAAGTTCTATCCAGCTGATTGCACTGCATGCCTGATACATTTGACAATGAGCTTTAACGTTCAAACACTAAACCAAACTACTATTCTAAGAACCCCCACTGCAAACAACTTCTGATGAAATAAAAAAAAAAAGAAAAGTGCCAGACCAAGTTGATTTAACTTCATAAGCTGAATCTGCCGACCTAAAATGAATAAGAAAAAGAAGATAGGTAGAAGTTATGTATTTACAGAGGCCCTTCCTTCTGTGGCTGTTTTGGCCTGGACCTCTAAAGAAATAAATCTTCAAACAGCTTTCTCCCTTCCCCTTGGCCATCCCCACACAATCAAGAATCACCAAATGATTTGAATGCCGGTAATGCATTACCATGTAAGTGGCACAAATTAAAAACAAAAAGTGTAGCCGCCACGACCAATCCATAGATAATCATCATCTATCCAAGATATAAATTCTACTGAACTAACTACACAGGTTCACACATCACAAGCAACCAATTATCACAATTCAAAACCTTCTTCAAGAACTGAATGTAAGAATATTTAACAAACTTCATCCAAAATATGCTGTACCAAAAAAAACAAAAAACAAAAAACAAATTCTATTATGTCATTTCTGAGAGCTCATAATAGTCAAGGGTTGTTTGGCAGGGAAAAAAATCAGTGTTTTATTTGAGTAAAAAGCCATGGCAGCATTAAGGATTTTTTGCCTTTAACGAAACTGTTTCATAAAAACATTTAATTGCTGCTAACTCAGGTTTTTCTCTTGAGCATAAAAAGCGTTATGACATGAAGCTCTTTTGCTTGGTTGTTTCAGGTATTTATTATAGATACACTCAGGAAAAGGTAAAAAGGTGGAGCGAACTGCTTTGCATTTTGATGTATTCATTCATTACAATCCAGAACTACAAACTTAACACATTATCAAGACCTGTAATGTACTAGATATCAATAATGCCTGTATACAAGGTGCATAATCTTTAATCCCTCCTGAAACAGTGATTGCACCATAACAGTCGTTTCTTTAAAAAGAAGAAAAGAAAGATTCATCAGTTTCAAGATCTTCCCCATAATGTATGCTGCTTTCATCCAAGACTTGGAGAGAATAATGTTTCAGGGGAATGAACAATGAAGGAGACCTTCAAAGATTTCCCTTGTGGATCAATAATGTTCATCTTGTATTTTTATATATCTTATCTTACTCTATATCAACAAGGAATTGATTTTCAAAGACAAATTCTATGTTCTAATATTCGAGCCAAGTTCAGTTGAACAGAGAATATATTTCATCTGCAGTCCAAAATGGAACAGAACAATTTCTTTCTTTAAACAGAGAAGACTAATACATTGATATGCATGAAAATTTGTTAGCCAAGAGAGAAGTGTGAAAAATTTAATTGTCAGAGATACTACACTGAGAGTAGAAGGAAAAGCAGCAAAAATGCAGTGACTCATTCAGCTTCATAATAGCATTATGCATACTCCCATTCAAGAATAGATACATATCAAGTACGCCCATTTGAGAATAAGGAGCTTTGATTATGACAAAGACTCTCCTTTGTTTATACTTGAGTAAATAAGATCATATAGAGTAACTATGAGACAGAGGATTTCAAAGATCTGCAAACGACAACAAAACTTCATATACACATAAATATATGATAAAGTATTAAAGAATACATAAGCAAAGAGCATTCACAATAATCTAGCTTCGTTATGATTCCTTTCTTTTTAGTTTTGTACACCAAGAGCTTGTGACTTTATCAAAGAAAGCCGATTCCGCAACAGCATTTTGTAAGCAGTATAAATATGTTGAATAACAGTAATCTATATATACATGATATCAATGGAAGTGAGAAATCAAAGAACATACAGGTCTGTGCAGCAGTGATTGCAAAAGCTGCTCTGAAGAAAATGGAATGTGACATCAGTACAATGGTAAATCAAAGTAGACCTAGAGGTCCTGTTCAAGTTTTGTAGGCAAAACATTTTACAAGCACTAAGCAACAATATCAGGGAGAAAACCAGTACTACCTCGTGCACCTTTAGAAATAATATGCTTTTAAAATTTTTCAGCAAAATTATTTTAAAAGTACCACAAAACAATGAAATATTGGAAATCCAAGCTAATTAAAACCACCTGTCTTTCCCCAAGAGAAAGAAGTAATTTAAAAGATAATGAATAATGTTCCCGAATTCATCCAGGATAAGGACATTATAGTTACATATTTTCTAGACATGATCACTTCATAAAAGTAGGATACAGGAAAATCTTTGATCTAGCCATGCTTTTGAATAATAACAAAATTCCAGAGTTAATACTAAATTCTAGTTCTTGCCAAATTATATATATCGATCACAATGAAAGAACAATCCATCACATATGTTTTTAACCAATGTACAGTCGGACCTACTCTACTGGCTACCAGCCCAAATGACCACTTCCCATTTCTCCTCGTGCATTTATTTTTCAATATAATGACAATCAAGACGGCCATCTGTCTCTGACAACCACTTTTCTCCTCAACCATGGGTGGTCGTCTTGGGCATGTTTCACTGTATTCTTACGAAATCTTTGTTTGGTATTTCCTTGGTCCACATAGCTTTTTAGAATATGACAAAACAGGAGAAAAAAACATGTAACTCCTAAGAGCCAATCAAATAAAGCACAAGTCTAAGAATTCAAATAATCTAAGCAAATTGCAACATCCTCATGGGACATACAAATATGTGCCCTAAACAAACTTCATTCTTTAGCGAACTGATAACATAATACTGACGAAAAACACACGGCACAAACCCTTGATAGTGAAATAGAAAACATAATAAAATGAATTTTTGCGTTTGGACATGTAATAATAAACCCCACAAGTCCTTTATTTCAGACCCAAGTAGTCTCAGTTTCTCTCAAGCTTCTCCTAAGAGAAGAATATGTCCCTCATAAAGTCACTCCTACACTGACACGTTTATCCACTGAAAAAGTTTTTGACAAAGGCCGAAATGAACAGTGAAATCAAATTGAGACTGCAGTATTTGATCTCAACAATATATTGGCAACAAATATTTGAAAATATCTCATTTTGGTTATAAGTCCTCAAGTCAGTTTTGATTTCATACTTTAAAGCTTTTAATTTTGGCCATTGGCCTCAAAGATTCTTTGAGAGTAAGTAGTTACATTCATACAAAAATTGTATGAAGCCGCTGGAGGTACATGATTTAAGTACAATAATCCCAACATTTCTATGGGTTCATAATTTTATCTAAACATCTCTTCACCACTGACTAGCCAGCAGAAAAGGTGGGTGGGCACACAGCCCGGATCTTCACACGATCTGAGCTCTACATGACATCATAAACATGAAAGTCCTTTTGTGTAAATTTTCAAGGACAGAGACTGACCTGCGGGGGGGGGG
>JAUKPP010278433.1:0-10802 GCA_032273245.1 Phyllaplysia taylori | reverse complement strand
TGCAAACACACACACACACACACACACACACACACTCAAACACATGCACACATACATACACTTTATGAAACACACACTCTACACACACTTAATCCTCTCTATCCCCTCTAAAAATCCCTCATTTTTGGGGGGTTCAGTCGGGATCGTTGAAATTTTTTGATGGGAAATGTGAGAGTTTTGTATCTAATACATTTCCCTGATTTTTTTTTTTCAATTATCCCAGGGCTTGGGTTGATAGATGTATGCATGATTTTTGTGTGAGTCTTATTTGATTGTGCGCAATGCCTAGATCTTTGTTTTTCTCAAATAGCCTCGTTGTTGGGAAGTAAGGAGAAAATATTATGAGTATTCTTGATATAGGGATGGAGAGAGCGGGTCAGTTAGTTCGTCAAATTTACCTTCATCCATGCCCCTGGAGCAAAACACTTTTATTTGTTTCATGTCAAAGATCAGGGAGAGTTGTTTTCAGATAGGTTTGTGAACCTGGCAAGAAACAATGCAAGAATTCATGACCAGTTACAGAGTTAGTTTGTCTTAATTTTGTGTTTCATCAGCAAACGTTATTGAACATATGTCAGACCCCAAAGGTCTTAGGATTGTGAAAAGTACAACCAAGTAAGCATATATATGTATATACATAGGCTATATATAAAATTTGCTTTGTTTACCTCATAACGGGTCAGATACTACAAAGATTGGTATAGAGAATTCGCCCCTCAGAATAAATACAAGCAAAATGACGAAAAATCTGTTCCTAATGGTGAAATTCCTGGCCGCTTTTGTGCAATTTCTATGTAAACTTGAAGGGGGACACCGTTGGCTCAAACATGTTGTGTGCTTGTGCTGGTATCTGCTGCTCCTTTGTCTATACTGCTGTGTGACACCTGACACACTCGGACAACCTACTGGCTGGCTTTTTCTGTTTTCATTCTTTGGTCCTTTATTATTGTATGTTGCGTGTCATTTACATAGGCTGTCCATGGAAGTCTACCGCACAAATGATTTTTACATTCTCCAAGGGTTGAGAGGGTTATTGGTAGTGCTGAAGTGGGTTGATGTAAAGACTGCATCATGAATTTTCCACACTAAAAAGAAACATAAACAAGTAGGCACTATGTAGCCTACTTTTAAAGGCTATTAAATCTCTAAGCACATTTTGATGAAAAATTATTGTAGTTAATTGCAAGTGGTGTTTCAGTATTTCTTTTTCAATAGATGATACAAAGTGGATTCCTCTTGTCAGCAAAAAGACATCTCCATCTCTCCATCTCACATAGATAGGACATAAAATCTGGACACAATATTTTTGCAGAGGTTAAAGGAATTTCTCTCTCTAATGGTTGAAGTAGCCATGAGTACACATGTCAGGGTATTATTCTTCTCTTTCTAATGTTTGCTAGTGTTAGTCCTCCATTCTCGATTTCACTTGTATTATTATTTTTCTTGGGTTTTTGTTCTTCTTTGTGAGAATTTCCAGCCATTCACCTTTGAGTTGTGATTGTTTTTTGCTTCTTTACAGCTTCATCTTTCTGCGGTTGTGTTTATTTTCTCTCTTGCCCTCTTTTGTTTCTTATTCTGAGTTTGTACCATCTTGCCCTCCAGAGATAAGCTTAAAAGCTGACTTGACTTGCCATTGTTAAATAGGTCATATTGTTTTACGGCACATTCAAACATGAGTTCTGCTATTTCTTTGGTTGTGCGTATCTGACAATGCCCACGTATGTCTTCAAAATGTATTTGTGTTGCGACTTGGTGAAATCAGGGGCTGGTCAAAACAAGGGGAATAGAGTTATAAGTATCAGTAGTTTTCTCTCGAGTGCTGAGCAGTTTTTACTGTGAATGCCTTTTATGCCTCAGTATCTTATATAATAAGAAACACGTTTCAGGGTGAATTTTTTACTCCAGAACATTGTGGTAATTTTTAAACCAGCAGATGTTGAAGCAAGTTTTCTGGCCAATTATTGTTCTGACAGCAGATGACTTCAACCTTGTAATATTGAAAAAACTCTTTAATTTTGCCCAAGATCAATCAATAATTTCTGTGTCGACATCAAGCAAAGTGTACATGGTTCAATATGATATTAATAACTCGACGGCGCTTGGTTCAATGGTTAGGCTCTAGGCCTATCATGCGGAAAACCCTAGTCGATCCCACGCGCAGACAATCTTGGTGGTTTTTTTTAGCTGGGACCTTTTCTCTCTCAGCCCAGGTTGGCCCTGATAGGCAGAGTCGAAGTAAAAAGTTAGTTGTTTATAGAGGCGCCAACATCTTGGACTATTTTAGCCTTAGGGTCAAAGTAGCCCATCTCTTAAATGACATTAGAGTTTTGTAGGGGAGGTAAAACTGGTAAACAAACCAAAACCACTAGCTCTGTGTGCCTAAAAAGTTTGTAGATAAAGAAATGAGTGGCTCTCCAACGGAGATGGTATTGTGAGGGACCCAATTGGATTCAAACAGGGTGGTGATATTAAGGGTATAGAAACATGTAGAGAAAAAAAAAATCACGCACCACAACCTCAACAAACTTTATATAAAATTTTAATGAAGAATATATCGTTGCTGGTAGTAATAATTATGGATTGCATTTATATAGCGCATATCCCAATTACTGGCTCTATTCGCCCCTTTGTAATTGCACCAGCGATATGTGGGACTAAAAAGTTTGAAGCATCTGATGTCATAACGTCGCAACACATTTGATTCTTGAGGCTTGAACTCGACATGCTCAGGGGATATATTATGTTTGTTCAATTTTCCTTATGACGAGGTATTAAGTAGCATTTTATTCTTTATCATTTTTTCCATTTGTTTTCATGCCCTTTAGCATTGAATTGTGTTAATTTTCTTTATTTTATACTACTTTTAGCATTGAATTGTGTTAATTTTTTTTATTTTATACTACTTTTAGCATTGAATTGTGTTAATTTTCTTTATTTTATACTACTTTTAGCATTGAATTGTGTTAATTTGTTTAATTCTATACTACTTTTAGCATTATGAAGAAAGATCTGTTATTACAGAGAGTTGTGATTTACACTGACTTCACAGTTGTGTTTTGTACTGACTGGTAACCTGGGGAGAAGTATTACTCTGGTCACCAGTTGGTCTTTCAAGATTTGATACGATTGTTGTGACTTTTTTCCTTTGTTTTTGTGATCCCTTAAACATTGAGCTCCCTAGAGCAATGGAGATTTTTTAAAAAGACGTATAATAATATGCGAAATTGGGGAAATGGAGTTCTTAACACGTCCTGAAAGATAACTGTATGGCACATCTTTCCATCTTGATTAATTGAAAAGAGGACACTTTTTAAAAAGTTATCTGTATTTGAAAAACATTGAATATGAAAAATACCTCATTTAAAACTAATACTCTCCTGAAAAAAATGTGAATGCGTCTATTTTTAATAGAAAGTTCCCAACATGAGCTGGTTCAATTTTGTAGTAGAATTTCATAGAGAAATTAAGAATGGTAACCCAGATTCTGCCTCTGTGTAGCAGATTATTGATCTTGTTTTATTTTGTTCAAAGGGAAACAAAACAAAGTTATTGTTAATTGCACAGGTAGGTGTAACCAGCACAAAAAGTACAAGGTCTGTATTGGGCTGCATAAGGTATGATAAACCACACAGAAATAGATAAAACTAAACAATACTGAGAGTTAAAAGACCCTGAAAGCATTTTGCAGAGCTTTGATTTTGTATAGGCCTAGGAGTAGTCGTAAGGAGTGGGTTATTTATAGAGGTGCCAGCCTCAGCTGTTTTAGCCTCTTCTTGTTTAGGTTTTTACTTAAGCAGTCAAGCAGGCTTAAGTTTCCCTGAGGGTTGCCATTTGCGTGCTGCGTTGGCCTTGTATAGGCCTAAGGGCATGTACTTGTTCAGCAGGAAGGCAGATATAGGTTGTTATATTTTTAGTGTTTATGCAACACTTTGCGGAAAAAATGCTCAAGTGATTTTGTTTGTGTAGAGCATTGAATGTGTGTGCCATGTATTCTGGTATGGGTGTGTGTATGTGCTTATGCCATGCGTGTGTGTTTTGTGTCCAGGCCAGTCCCAAAGGGACCCCGTCTGCAGGGAGGATTCTGTCTCATTCTGAAGAAGGCGGCCATGATGGAATGTGCCAACCTTTCATCAGCTCGCCCCCGGTCTTTTCGTGCAGGTGGTTTTATCCCTTTGTACTTTTCAGTTTTCCCCAACTGACATTTTTATATTTTAGGGTTGGTTACATTTTTTTGTCTGCCAGTTGTCAATGTCTCGTTTTTCGCCATTGGGGAGTGATGTGTTTGTGTATGTAGGCTATACACAGAAGATTTTGTGATTCTGACTCCTGAAGACATTGGCGTGACCGAAGTGTGTCCTGCCACTGTCAGATACTTCTGTGTGGGGGCGATGCCGTTTCACAATGTAAGGCTACAAATGTGTTTTGACTGTCTGTCTTAGTGGACGGGAACACGTGGCTGTGGAAGGTCACATGACTAGCCTCCGGAGTGATTGGAACAAGACCTCTTGCGTGTATTGTGTTTGGTTAGCCCCCCTCACCACCCGCCCCCAACCAAACGGAGGAATCATCTAGACAAATGTGATAAAGACTGGAAGTGAAATCTCATGTCTTCTAACTGCATTTATATCCTCATGACTTATTTTCATTGACAAAAGTGATGCCTGTGGGATTTTTATTTCCTCGTCGTCGTCGCTGTTCTTGTATCGATGGGTTTTTCTCCACTCTGCTTGTATTTATGTGTGATAGACATGGTGGCTGAAAACGGCCCCGATTAGAATGAGACTGAAAAGCCATTCCCCCAGCCCAAAAGTAATACAATTGTGAGTGGAAAAACTATTCTTTTTAGGTGGCTGTGTAAGATCTGAAAGCTTCAAGGGTTGTTTCAGTTGCCCAATCTGTGCAGACTTCAAGGAATGGCAAGCTTGATTGAATCTCTTGACCCTCGCGTCTAACTCAATTCCTCCTCTATCAAAGATAGCCAGGTAGAGACTCGTATGTAAGGTCAGAACCTGATAGAGCGGGGGTTGTGGGGCCAGAGGGAGAACTCTATTTTTTATCAGAGGTCTGAAGTGTTAGATCAGATGGTTGATGGAAACAGGCACTTAGAGGAGTACAAAATCAGGGTTTGAAACAATCTCTGTGATATCAAAATGCCTGTTAACGTCAGAGCCTGTTTGAAGTGGTCTCTACTGCGCGAGTAAAGGTGTTCCAAATTTTGTAGCCACGTGTAGTAAAATCAACTCTGTTCTATCAAACAGTAATTATTCAGGTCATTCCTTCTACTGGAGTGTAGCCTACCTTGTCCTTTTATTCTGCACGGTGCAGTTTTGTTTTCCTGTGTATCAAGTTAGTGTGGACAATAGGACATGAGCATATCGTCATGCTTACAACACATCTGCCTAAGTCATTTTTCGTAGTTTTGAGAAAATGAAGAAAAACTTTCAATCAGAGACTAAAAGGTTATGACTTTTTCAATCACATTTTTTCAAATAATATATCAATGCTGTGACAAGGACATTGTGGAGAACTTACAAAGTAGTATGTTTTGTCACTTTGGCAAGAAATCTCAAAATGCCCGAAACATGACTACGGCAATTGTGTTATATGCATGAGGATATGGTCAGTGTAGTTCCCTATAGGCCTACAAGTTAGAGAATATATTTATAGTGCTGGCTTCAGGGTCCTGTGAGAAAACAGATCAATCGAGTGACAAAAGTTTGTGTTTTGTAACTGCGTATGTGCGAATTTTCCTATCCCCATCATCTTTGCCACAGCTCACTACCTTTGAGTTGTGCACTTTGCCATGTTTGAGGGGTTGGAATGCAAAAATAAATATAGGCCAACAAGTATAAATTTTTTTTTCATATTTTGAGAAAAAAGAGCTTTGTTTTTCTTATTAATATATGTAAATGTTAATTCGAGTAAAACTCGTCTTTTAGGTTTGTTTATTTTTAAAGTGTCATTACACTCATTGTGGTAGACTACTCCGAGACTATTTGTGTGTCGGTACAGTTTATGAAAAAGAAAATTGGCCAATATCGATTTTTGCATTTTTACTTTTCATTTGTGTGTTTTACCTTGTGGTAAATATGATTGCTGATGAAATTTATCCAAGTCTGTTGTGTGACTGACGTGAGGAAGAGAGAAACTACAGAACAAGAGATACTTAGAAAGAACTCAATGTTTTATCCTGTCTATAGATTTCAGTACACTTTGTGAACTGGCAAAATTTGCCCAAAGTAGATATTGCTGATGTGCTGCCGTACTCTTTTGTGTCTGATGAAAAGAGTCGTTTTTTTTGTGATTGAGGCTCTTGTGTTTTCATCACGCCAAGGCCCTTGTGGGATCAGGTTTCCATTGTGGAGGGGGAAGGCTTGGTACAAATTTTATGTCCCCTGCAACACAGTAAAGTCATTTAAGAGATAAAGGTTTATGGTAGAACACTGGTTGTTTTCATCTGGTTTTCTTCTTCTTTTTTTTTGTCTTTTCTTCGATCTCTTATGAGAGGGATAGCTAGAAAATGGTTGAAAAATTTATTGCTTAGTCTTGATTCTTTATGGGTTTTTCTTGGGTTTTCCTTTCTATTTCCAGTGAAAATGTTGGTGCAGAAAAGTAAAGTAAGGTTTACATGTATTTTGAAAAAAACATTTGGTTCTGCAGATCTCATGCTTAGCAGGAAGTTCAAGAGAAAATTGTTCGTACAGCTTAAAAACTTCCCTTAGGACTATATTGTTTCGGATGAAAATAGTTGGGTTGGTTTTTTTCGCAAATAGATAATAAGGAAAAGGGAAATGATGTTTATTTTATTTTCTCTTTGAAAGTGAAGTAGAGGGCGGTGTTATATTTCTTTAGGATGAAAACAGTTTTTTCAAAGAGACCAAAGTAAAAGGAAGATTTTATTTTATTTTCTGGTTCAAAATGAAGTAGGGAGACGGGGTGGGAATCTGATCCTGCGAGGGTCAACGTGCGTGCCAATGTGATGGACTGATGATGGCTATTCAAAGTGATGCTAGTGACCAGCCGTGCGATGCTAGTGACCATCCGTGCGATGCTAGTGACCAGCCGTGCGATGCTAGTGACCGGCCGTGGGGTGAA
Organism: Phyllaplysia taylori; assembly: GCA_032273245.1. Lineage (NCBI taxonomy): Eukaryota > Metazoa > Mollusca > Gastropoda > Aplysiida > Aplysiidae > Phyllaplysia > Phyllaplysia taylori. The sequence goes on along the minus strand of JAUKPP010278433.1, from coordinate 3,707 downwards.
CGAGCCAGTGCTCATGATTTCTTTCTTTGTGCGTGTCATGTATTTCGCAAGATGTAAAGTCATATTTTGATATATAATGATAATATTATGATGATGATGATGATAACTTGCTTTCATGAACATGAGAAGAGATTTGATTTGGGTTTTTTCTTCTGTTTTATGTTTTTGTTTTATTTATGTTTGTCATGGAAGTGGCTCCTGTTGTTAGTTGAGATCATGACCATGACTCGGACAATGGTTTGGTTTTGCGTCTTTGGTTTTTTTTTATCTTGTTTTTTTTTTCTCCTCTTAAATTGTCTGTATTGAAGCTGGCTCTCCTGGGGTCTAGCGACGATGTCTGTCGAGCCGATGTGATCCAGAGGTACGAGTGAGTCTCTCTCCCTCTCTTTTTCTTTCTTTCTTTCTTTCTCTTATCTATCTATATCTTTATCTCTCTCAGAATCTCTGTGTACTTGGGGGCAACACAAAGCCATTTGATCTTCATATTCTGATGCTCTCTCAAAGTCATCTGAGGGAGTCGATGAAGGTGGAGATACAAGGAGAGTGCAAACGAACTTTGGTTGTTGGGTTCTTGAACCCCCTCTGTGGCTCATCTTCTTGTGCATTTTACTTTTAGAGGATTCGAACCAAATGCGTGTGGGCTCAAGCCTTGTTTGATTTTTCTTTCCTCTCTACTCCCTCTCTCCTCCCCCCTCACTCCTCGTCCTCTACTCCTCCTCCTCCTCCCCCCTTCCTTTTTACCAAAAACTGGTTTGTTGATGTAAACGATGGAAGAAGATATTTGTTTTGTTTTTTGTTCATTTTTGTTCACTTTATTTAATGCTGGTGATTTCTCTCTCTCTCTCTCCGATAACAATGACGCTGATGATGATGATGATGATGAATGTGATGGTTGTTATTGTGTTACAGGATGTTTACATGATGTTTGCTGATAATTAACATATCCCACATTTTTCTTCTTCACATTACTATTATTATTATTATTACTATTATTAACATTATTTATTTCGCAGTATGAGTATATTAATGTTAGAAATTTGAATTGTTTTTGTGACTGCTTGCCTGGTCTGGTGGGGGCGAGGTAGTGATGGAGAGTTCTGCTGATCAGGGGAGAGAAACGGCCAGACACTGACGATTCTCATTGTTTATTGAGATGTTACGATGCCATCCGCCTCGTGATATTGGACATGCTCATCGACACTCGATAGACAGAAGTGGCACCTTCGTGTCTGCACTTTTACTGCAGTAGTTGTTGTTTTTTAATCAGACCGTTATTGCATCCGTAAGATCCTTTTACTTCTATGTAATTTATTAATAATATACATACATGTATTATATATAAGGCCGAATTTCCAGTACTGAAATGATCTTGCGTTGTTGATCGTGCTGTAGGGGCTCACCTAAGCCAACAAGTATCAGCTTATAAAAGGGCTACTTAATCAAAATTGATTTTCCTAACCTATAGTTTTAACAGTTTATAAAAGACATACTTGAATCAAAAGTGATTTTGCTAGCCTCTATTTTGAAATATAATAGCCATAAAACCTCTGAGGTTGCTACCTATTTTTTCTAAGTGTATTATATTTATCCACTCTTTTGCTTGATTGCATAGTAATTTATCTCTAAGTCATCTTTATCTTGTGGGGAAATTTAGATATACAGAGTTCGCTCAGACTCTTGTTCTTGCCTTAGAAAAGAAAGGAAGGACGTCTGTAAATTCAGACTTATCAAAGCTGCATGTAGGCTACTTTCCACAGAGGCTAAAACTAAAACGGCCAAAGAAGCTGGTGCCTCGATAAACAAATAACTTCTTAATAAGTGTACTTTCCATGTCAGGATCAACTGTTTCTTGTCACCACAACCTAAAGTCAGGCCACATGTATTGTGTAAAACTAGTCTTTTCCTTTTTAAGTGAGCAACTCCTAGAGAGTTTACTAAACCAAAGCTAGCCACTGCCAATAGTATTACTATAGCTGGATCATTCTAGATTTGTTCAATCAAAAGTTAGTGAATTCAAATCTTTTTGAGTGAATGGATATAATGGATATGTACAAAGTGTCATAAACAAAATAATATCAATCAATTTTCAGCACAAAAGGTACTGTAGTTGCACGCATCTTGGCTGTAACATCACATTAAACTTTGTAAAAATTTGGTACAAGAAAAGGTAATATCAGAAGTACTCAAGGGAATATGTGAGAAAACTTTACAGAATTCCGCTCATATAATAGAAAATTGCCACATCTCATTGTTGCCCTTGTACCAAAGTTTCAAATTTTTTATTTTTTAAAATGGTGTTGATCTGTCACGAGGTCGTTAAAAATTCCTTATCAGACGAGGCGGAGTGTAGCAAAGTAGCCTACTGGTGGTACGTTACCACCCTATGGTTGGATGTGTCTAGGGGATGACCAGACCTTGTGAACTGGGTGACCGCAGTCGGTCAGTGTCCGGGGAAGTGAGGGAACTCTTCACTCTCTGACCTCCACTGTGACCGGGCAGAGCTTGAAAATGTAAGGTGGGCCTATTGTGCCACAATGTATTAAAAAATAAGAAATTATTAAAAAACCATTTTGGTTGTTGATTTTTTTATGATGTCACTCTGTTTTGTCCCCATGTATGTATGTTTGTGTCTTTGTTTGTAAATGCCTATCCGCTTATTTACAATAGAGCTGTTCCAAACTCATCTAAAACTGCCAGATTTTTCCAAATAGGGGGGCAGACCTGCTGTCTCAACGCACTGCAATGAAAATTGGGTTTTTCTAGCATAAATACTAAGTGTGGGACTGAACTATTGCGATGATCAGTGTGACGTAACTGGTGTCTGTGGTGTAGGGGTTAGGCTCTCCGCTTATTACTGGAAGGACTCTGATTGGTTAGGGACTGGCGCTATGGTGTAATGGTTAGGCTCTTTGCCTGTCATACGGGAGACCCCGGATCGATCCCCGAGCGCGGACGATCTGGGTTTTTTTCTGCTGGAATATTTTCCCTCTTAGCCCGGGTTGGCCCTGACAGGCAGGGTCGAAGTAGCCCGTCTCTTAAATGACCTTACAGTGTTGCGGGGGACGTAAAACTAGTAACCAAACCAAACCATTGGTTAGGAGACTATCCATTTCACCACAGACGCTAAAAAAACCCCGAGTTGGTCGTGTCAATCTTCATTGGGCCATTCCTATATAAAAAACCATTTATTTTACATGGCTGTACCCATGCATCATATTATGTGTTGCTGGAGAGGACCAGCCGGGGACCAGCCTCAGCCTAAGAGAGGCCACCCTTACTCGGCATCGAAGTAAGCAGTTTAGTATAGGCAAGCGTCTTTGTTCCCACCCAAGTGCAGTCAATACCTTATATAACAGACCTTGATTGAACAGGGATTCTGCTATGCAGTAACAGCAATTTTTCAAATTCCAATTTTGTTTTTCTCATCTTTATTGTTCCTTTCGGATATCTGATATAACAGGGATCTTATATTACAGTGAATTTACTTGGATCCCACAGTTCCTGCCATGAAAGGCTTTGACTACATGTACAGTGGAACTTCCTGATAACGACCTCTCTGAATAGCGACATTCTCTAGATTAGGACATCGGCCTCTGGTCCTGATTTTTTTACTATATAACATTAGTAATAAAAAGCGTCTAAATTGCGACATACATTCTAGTGAAACCTCTGCATAACGACAACGAGGTTGCAACTGTTGACGTTTA
>JAUKPP010278422.1:393-10802 GCA_032273245.1 Phyllaplysia taylori | reverse complement strand
AGAGGGAGAAAGAGAGAGAGAAAGAGAGACAGACAGAGAGAGAGAGAGAGAGAGAGAGAGAGAGAGAGAGAGAGAGAGAGAGAGAGAAGAGAGAATGTGAAAGAAAAAGACACCAAAAGAGAAAAAGGTAACAGGGAAGAATTATAATAAAAACAATGAGTATGTTCACAAACATAAACATATGGTGACAATACCTAAATTTAAATCAGTCTTCATAGGCTATAAAATGTATTACTACCCTGGCAGAATAAATCATTCAGAAACAATCTTAAGACCCGAAGCATACCGTGCCAGCAGCCATCAAATAGATACTCAAACTCAAACAGTAAGACCCTGACAAGATCTTTTGCAGGCTATAATCAGAAACCCATTAACTTCTGTGTAAAGTGAGGAGAATTCCAGTAAAGTAGCCTACCTTTCCCATGGACACAACAGTAGGCTGAAATGAGCTTCTAGCTCCCAAACCTATAAACTTGTGATTAGATTCAGGCAGCCCAACCCCTAGACTACAGAAGAACGCCGATAATCCGACTGCCGATAATCCGACAAATTCGCCTATCCGACACAATCAGCGGGGACCGAATTTTCCCCTCTATTTTATGTCTCGATAATCCGACAATTCGCTGTTCCGACTCCGACATAGGTTGAGGATACAAAACCTATAATCCAATATAAAAAAAATATGTTTTTTTTGTTGTTGTTTTTTCGAGGCTCCAGACTTTATCCCTGAACCGATTTCGACCATTTAGGGCTTAAAAAATTCGTCTCGATCTCAACTGCGTGCTTTGCTGGCGTAATCAGTAAAAGAAAGCAACGTTTGCATGATATTATTTTTCATATTTTTTAAAAAGTTCGTTCTCAACGCTATGTTTTTAACTTCTCCATACTTTCACTATATTATAGGGTTAGGCCTACATTGGGTCGAACTATGGCAGATCCGATGATCCGACAAACTCGATAATCCGACACTTTTGCCGGGAATTGATTGTGTCAGATTAACGGCGCTCTACTGTAACAACTTTACTTAAAATCAGGAAAACAGAGCATGAGTACATAGCAGAAAATATTTCAGACTAGATATGTAATTATCACTGTTTGATAAAACAAAATATATGTACATGTAATAAGAAATCAAACCCTCATAGAGATCAGTACAAACTGTGTCTCCTCACAGAGAAATACCAAAGTGTATGTCAGCAGGTTGGTCCATAGATCACAGACACTATATAATACAGACCGATCACTCTTCTCTGTGCCTTATAAAAAAGTGCCAATTTGGTGCACAGTGCCATCTGGCAATGATAGTGGTGCAGTGCATCACTGGCTCCTTGTGTAAAGTAAATTATAGCTGGGCAAAAGAGTCCAATATTGTGCTGTTTCAGTAAAATCTAGTTGATATTATTTCAAAACAATTTACTACCCTACCAATATCTTATAAAAACTCGTAAGAAAGGGTTTTGCTTTTACCCCTGGATGTAAAATGTAATTCGGCGTATTGGTGGTAAAGACCTTACGATTCTATTTACAGCTTAGTGCAGGCCTAAAATAGCGCCAAAGTATCGCAATCCCTGGCAGCATCAATGCAAGTTTACGAGGACACATTTTCCATGAGTGAACAGTCAATATCAATTCAGTGCCTGAATGCATCAAATACTTATCAGTCAAAGCAAACACATTATTTACAAGCAGATATGTGCTATGAATTGCCTTGATGAAAATAAGAATTGCCACTGGTGAAAAACTTTTGACATGATATTATATCCCAGATGGATCTGGTCCTCAAAAGGTGAACAAACCATAAAACAAATGTATATATGAAACTCCCAATATCATGGTGAACGAATTAAAAAAATCGAGCATATGAAATGTTATCACCACAAAACACCTAATAATACAGGCGTTTGATACCAATAGTGACTATGACACTTCTAAAGTGTGATCTAAATTTGACAAAAAATAATAAATAAAATACATGTAGGCAATCCACAAAAATTCATGACTTATAATTCAACATATTATTATGCAAATCAAAGTGTGACCTGATCGCTGATAGTACGGGCTACTGGCCATTAATTATGTACTATAAACGTAACATGCAAAATTTAAATAAGGCTTGGATGTACATGTATACATGTTTGATACATGGACTCTTCATTCTGGTAATCGCATCCATAGCTTCGAATCCTTCGATTGGTTTGGTTTTGGTTTTAAGCCCCTTTTAAAACTGTAAGATCATTTCAGAGGTAGGCTACTTCGACCTTTCATATCAGGGCCAACCAAGGTGTAGAGGAACACAACATCTCAGCAGAAAGAGAAAGATATTACCCAACGTAGAGACATGGAATTCCTGTCCTCTGAATGATAGGCAATGAGCGTAACCATAACACCACAGAGATGAACTAATTCTAAAAACTTTATTAAAAATCTCTTAGTAATCTCCATAGTTGTGGAATGAATTACTGGCAGTTTGTCCAAGCAGTCATGACATCCCAATAAACCCAACACACGAACATAATATACACAGTGAGAATGGTGAAAAAGCAGCCTCAAACTAGTGGACGAAAATCTCTCATGCCCCCTGCACCACAACTGTAAGTAGTGTAAGGTCAATTTAGAGGCAGGCTGCTTCTACCTGTCTGTCAAGGTCAGCCTAGGCTGATATGGGTTGATACAGTATCACAGCACAAAGACAGAGATACTCGTCTAACATTGTTACCAAACTTCTGTCTTCTGTGCGATCGGCGAAGAGCCTTAGCATTACACCAGAGACGGGTGATAGATCTTTAATGCAACCCAAAAACAAGGCACTCTCCAAAGAGCGGCTGAGAAGTCTCCGTCAGATTGGGAAACAGAACAGTAGACAAAGTAAGTACAGAAAGGGTTAAATGCTAATATCATTTACAGTACAATTGGCAGGACCAGCTGCCCCAAAACAACATAATCCGCTAAAATTTTCTAGTGAGTCAAATCCACAACAGCTGTAGACCTACTTTGGAAAGAGATTTCATTAAAAAAAAACTAGTATTATGTCCCTCGCATAGTTGTGAGGACATTTTGGAGACGGGCTACTTTGACCCTGCCTTTTAGGGTCAACCCAGGCTGAGAGGGATGAATCCCAGCAGTAAAATGCAGATGTTCGTCCCCATGTGCGATCTAACTCCGGCTTTCTGCATGGTTAGGTGAAGAGCTTAACCATTACCACAGAGGCCAGTGGAAAGAGATAGATACATGTTGATGTTACAGATTCAACTTAATCAGAATATGGTACGTAGACTGATCAGTTCTGAAAGGAAAACTAGTCCCTGCTGCTCAAAAACAATTGAAATCATTGCCATGGTGGTGCCGACAAAAAAACGGGTACACACAATTGTTGGTATCACAGTGTAAATACTGGAATCGGAACATTTCAGTCCAACATAACAATATGATATGATGGCAATGAATACATGGAAGTTGAAAGGGTTGAAGGGAACATCACAATGCAAATGGTCATGGTCTCTAGCAAGACACATACCATCATTATGAGAAAACAGGTATCAAAATATCAGTTTACACATAAGTGGTGCTCTTTTTTCGTAAATAACATTGTAAACTTTTAGCAAAAGACTACTACATGTGAAATGAATAGAGCAAATTTGGGTTGGCTATGGCAAAATGCTGCTGTTATACAATGAACCAAGCTATACTAGATAATCCACAAGCAATAATGACAAACGTTAAGAAGAAAAGGAACAAACCATAAAAAATAAAGAGAAAGAATAAGCTGATAATACATATTGCAGCTTCATTTTTTTTGTATGCAGACAGAAAACCAGGAAAATATTGAGAAAAATAATCTAGAAACATGACAAGAGTAAATAATTTGGTGTTAACCTGAAAATTATTTGTGAAAAAAGTGTTGATTCAAGAAATGTTAACATTATGTTATACTGTGTTTAGAGGATGTGTGTGGGATTATTTCCTCTATATGTTTCAAGAAACAAGGACAGGAAACTGTCCAGCTTCAGACTTGTTGAGCATAACCATTGGTTTAAGCAAAAAACCGATTGTCCAAGTAGCATCAGAGAAAAAAAAATCTTCCACTCCGATACAACTGTGGTGCCTTGCTTCTGTAGATGATGCTCCTCAGCATTAGAGAAATAACATGGTAATATCTTTCATAGGATCTGCCTTTCATAGCACCAAAATGCCAAGAGAGAGTAGCTCAACGATTCCCAGCTGAAGCAAGTATGTTTTGTGCAAGACGAGTGAGAATGGCGGAAGATACCAGCACTAGGATGACTTTTTACATAACGATAAACAAATCACTTGTGGCAATATCTTTCCTTTGTTAGTTATTAATCGATAGAGGCGCTGGGTTCTTTTTTCCTCCTTTAGCCCCTTGTTCAGGCTTAAGTAAACGTAAGTTTCTTGAGGGTAGTTCCACTAATTCTGCATCAAAATGTCCCCTTTTAGCTTGATTCCCAATCCATTCCCAAGATATGTAAATCCCTTTTCTTTATTCAAAATCATTCATTGCCACCCAGTTATCTTTCTGGCAAAGGAAGATCTATCCTATACCTATGGTGATTCGTCTAGTTACTCAACCAATGCCATGTGTGACTAAACCTCTCAATTCAAAGCTAGCCAGCTAAAATAATGACATTGCATTTCTTCTGTTTTCTTGGGTTGTATGTAAAGGTGTACATAGGCTGACTACATATGTATCACACCATAGGTAGGCAGGCATAGGTCTACAAATACATCAAGATCAAGAAAGATAGTTTGTGAAATCAAACCAACGTAATAATTAGGTTTGGACTCCACTACTCACTCTGTATCATATGATGCCCTTGAATAGGCGATTCCATAGGGCAGCCTGTGAGGTGAGAGCTAGCTAGCTTACACATCCAATACATTCTGAAGCACTTCTGAATATCTGAATATTTGCATGACATTTGGTGTGTCACTTCATTCTTATTGCATTGATAGTCATAACATCAGAACATCCATTTCTATCATTATTATCAATATGATCAATAGGGAAGTCCTGTTGTTCTGTAAAACCACTCTGCACTGTTGATGCCAACATGACAAACAGTGTTCTTTTCTCTGGCTGGTTTTACTGTGTATTGTAATTGCTGACAAAATTACATCATCCGTGGTATCTGTAGCCTGCTACATCACCAAGGTAAGTTGAAGGAATCCATCCAATACTAGAAGCAGATGCAAGTACTCAAAATTCGTCATGTGTGCTGCTCGGCTGTTTCTGAAATGATAAAAAGACAGAGTGTGTTCAGCCATTAGTTGCATATAAGGTTCCAAGACAAGAAAACCTTTTTTTATTTATTTGTTGAGGTTTTAAGGCACTATTGACACTGAGGGTGATTTCAACGCTAGGGAATAGACTGGTACAACAATGGGGTATCCTTTAGAATGAAGTTCAAGGGGCTGACCTATATCAGACAATTCTTGTTTTATTGAATTACATTGATCTCCTTTCCCCTGATCCTACAACCTTGAAACAAATTTGTTTCGTCGAAGTGTTACAGAACTTTCAATACAGCAAAGTCATATCAGTACCAGGAAATAGACAGCAAAGAACGGAAAGACGTAGAAGGAGCAAATCGCACCAACATCCACTCTAAAAACCAGATTGCTAAACGTAGTCTTCATGTCTGCAAAGCCTGCCTCTTTTTATATGTTGCTACTGAGTGCCGTCGTGTGAACATAATGTCTTGAATGAGTACTTAAGCAGCTTAAGAAATAAATTCTTTTTGGCTGATAACAGTAGACGCTTACCTGAAATCTCTCCCTCTCTCGTTTTTTGTTTATATTTTTAGATCTCTCTCTTACTTCCCCTCCAATCTCTCTATACCTCCACTACAGCTTAGGGAAACTTAGTCTTCTCTAAAATAGCAGAAGCTGGCACCTCTATAAATAATTCCCTCCAAATATCAAATAACCTGAGATCACTCTAGCTCAGATTCTAGTGTATTTACCTTTGGTTTTTCTGAGTTAGGACAAGAGCATGGAAATCTCTCTGTCGGCTGCTCCAAGAGTTCAAAACCTTCAACGCCACTGGGTTTGTTCTTCAGGAGCTTAGCGTACTCCTGAGAAGAGGAAGTAAAACTGTTCAAATATTGTGTAGAAATGTAAATTTTCTATAGGCTTAATAACAAAATCATGCATTTTTTGAAAAGATAAGGAGTTTAACATTACAGTATCACATGTTTTAATATATCAAAACAGTGATCTATAAATATTGACATTTCAAGTATGGGAGTTGCAACAATCTGATGGATGTTTACACATCTTCAGTTTAAATACAATTCTGGTCAAAAGTAAAACAGTTTCCCATGTCACTTTTACGCTCATCCACTCTGACTACTAAATACTTTAATAGTATCTTCTAGCTAACACGCATTGAGCTTTGAGGGCTGAACTAATCAAATTCTAAGCTTTGTAACTTACACTATGAGACCTAACCTTTTAACCTAGCAATAAAATAGAAATTTGCTATGATATAATTTCCTACCTTCTGTCCTTAAAAGAACATTTATAGCAGTGATTGATTTCAATGCAGAACTATCTTACAACTGTGAAAGAGGAGGCAAGGTAAGCCGACTGCTTGAAACATATGTAGTTTCCAGTGTGTAACCTTATACTTCACCTGAGTTGTAAAATGCTCTTGTTATTTTGTTGGTACAGGAATAAGAGTAAAATTGATTAAGACACTAACCTGAAACACTCGCACATGGTAGCATAAAATCTGATGTGGATTGAGGTTTTCTCTGGCAAACTGCTGAGCATTCTGTGCAATTTTTTGAGCCTGCAGAGAGATTGAGAGACAAATTTAGGATGAAAAAATGATAATGAAATGTTTTACTTATAATATAGGATTTATAATAGAGAACAACACATGGCCAGAACAGTGCACAATGAGTGAGAGAGTAAGGGGATGGTAGGCAATTTCATTGTGAGAGAAACTTTTTCTGACACTGAAAGGAAAACGAAAGGGACATTATAACAATAATAAATAGCACTCCATCCCATAGGGAAACAATCTCTGATGCTTTCGTTTGGTTTTGGTTTTGGCTTAACATCCCTTGCAAGGTCATTTAAGGAATAGGCTACTTTGAACTTGCCTGTCAGGGACAACCAGGGCTGAGATGGATGAATCCCTATAGAACGGTGCACTGACCTATAATGATAGGTCTAAAACACCGACAACATCAAGTATCAAGTAAGTAAGTATCAAGAAAAACGTAAATTGCCAGCACATTGGTTCCATTTTGGGTCTTCCGCCTGATAGACAAGAGCCTAACCTTTACATCACAAACCCTGGTAAATTATAGTAGCTATGTGATTCAACAAGCAAATAAATTATTTAACTACGGGAAATTTATTAAAATCAAGCACTCAGCACAAACCTCCTTATCATGGTCCCGTGCCCACTTGACCTTGTCCAGAAGGTCACTGATGTCATGTTTAAAAGGCACGTAATGCACGCCAGGTTCCAAGTCGCGATAGAAGTGCTCATAGTAGGTTGAGTCTTGCTTGAACACAAGAGCATCCCCGGCCAGAAGGTAAGGCAAGCGGTAAGCTGCCACTGTGCCGTCTATATTCACTTGATACTTGTGCTGAGAAAGAAAAACAACTATATTCTCAATCTGTTTATAAAGAGAGGGAAGAGTCTGATCATACTGATGGCGGATAGTTTTTTTTGTCTGTGTGCGTAAACTCTTTTGTATGTCAACAAAGTATTTATAAAATCAGTAGGCTACCTCTGTGTTGAATAAATTGAATGCTTTATAAAAATGTGATCAATGTGCCATATTTGCCTGTGTAGTAAATATTATACTATACGCTTTTTACTACAAATTCTATGGCAAGTAGGCTAAAAACCTGTACCTGACTGAAGGAATAATTTAATGAAAAATAGGTAGTAAGAATATGCAGGAGATTGATATAGAAAGCAATATAGTATTCCCAAATAAAAATAAATAAACTACATGTATGTTTAAAAGTTGTAATTTACAAAGTTAGTCATTACATACAAATGGTCCATTGAATTTGCTTGATTACCATTATGCATGCATTGGCAAGCTCATCTGTCGATTGGATATAGGCTAAGCTTGTTGCTTACTTCACCCTAATCCATGCACATACACACACACACACACACACACACACACACACACACACACACACACACACACACACACACACACACTACACACAAGACTCACCTTAAAGAAGTCAAAGAAGGAGACGTACTTGACGATCTCGCCATACTTTTCTTCATCCTAGGGAACAAAAAGGAGAGAAAAAAACTCGTGGTCATGAGGATATGGTGGTGCCATTGAGACAATGTTGTTTCGTCAATGCAATGGGTTCACTTTTTTTGCTTTTCGTTATGGCTAAAACAAACAAAGAAGCTGGCGCCTCTATAAATAAATAACTTCTAAGAAATAGCTTTTCAGTTTTTCCCCACATCCCCTTTTCAGCTTTGCTTTCTCTTTTCTCCTCTACCTCTTTCAACTCCTCTCTATCTGAGATATCAGAAACTTATTCTGAAGCCAAGTATGCATTAAAAAGATCCCCTAAATAATTCCAACTGATATTAAAAAGTTGTACCCCACTTGTAACAAACACTTCCCCCAAAAAGCAGGTACATGCGTTGAAGTGCTGTGACCCTCGCGTGGAATGCAATAAAAGGTAATTACCGGCAAGCAAACTGATAGCTGTCTTGTAAGAGTTTGAAAAGGGTGGGGAAAAGGGTGGGGTCTTGACATAGTGCTGTATATTATCTCAGACTAAATATTAAGCCGAAAATAATCTGCCCCGTTGTGTCACTATGGGGCACTTAACCAGACAATGAGTTCTTTTGGTTTGGTTTATAACTCTATGTCGCTTGAAACACTGTAAAGGTCATACGAGACGGGCCACGTCAACACTGCCTGTGAGGGCCAACCAGAGGCGAAAGGGGCGGACAGCAGAAAGACGCAGCGATGCTCGTCTCCTCGTGGGAATTGAACTTAGGGTTTCTGTATGATAAGCGTAGAGCCTAGCCCTTACACCATAAACGTCAATAGGGTCCATTCTCTTCTTGTCTAATTATAATACATTATAACTACATCAAATTTCACCAAATCTTAGTGGTAATCAAACCCTATTCCTCGCTCTTTATTATCACTGTTTGGTTGGTTTGGTTAAGATTCAACACTGTGAGACCATTTCAGCCCCACTGTAAGCCGCGGGCAAAAAACAAAGACAAAACAAAAGAAACAACAAAACAAAACCATTCTATACAAGCAGAAAAAAACACCTAACAACGCCTGAACGAGGATTAAAACCTTGAAAACTCCCACCTTGCGAAAAAAGAACATGTTGGTGAGTCTGGCGTCCAGCAGCTGCGGGTTCTCCAAGGACATCTCGACCAGCTTGAGTCGCTCGCGTCTGCTATCCCGGCCACGCCAGAAGGCTTTGTCTGTCTTGTTGCTCCATCTCGGCCCAGTGTTGCCTTGGACGGAAAACATGTCCAGGGATACTCTGAAGAGAGACAGAGATATTACGACATGTTAATATGAGCATTGATCAAATTAATAGATGAGCTAGACGTTTCTTACATGCATCAATGAAGACAGATGATATGTATCATGTTTCAATGTGAAGCTTCCATGCGCTACTAGGCCGTCCATTTCTGATTTGGATGGTAATCCAAATAAAACAAATTAATTCGAATGAACGAAATTTGTTATTTGAACATACGAAAGAGGGGGATTTAAAAAGGTATCCAAATACGCTCTGCATTATAATCTGTATTTGGTATGGTTTGGTCTCGATGGCCTTGTAACACTGTACAGTATCGCCATATAAGAGACGGATTACTTAGATCGTGTCTGAAAAGCCAACCCAGAATGAGAGGGACGGAACACAGAAGAAAGACGCTGTCCCTCGTCCCCGCTTAGGAATCGAACTCGGGTCTTCAGCGTGATCGGCGAAGATCCTACCATTACACCACCGACGCCTGAAGAACATAATGGACTATTCGCCCTTATGTAATAGCACCAGCGTTATGTATGCCGACAGTAGACAGAGTAGAAAACACACAGACAAGCAGACAAACAAGGAGAGCAGATTGAATGTACACGGGCACACAAACAAACACGATGACAGACAAGAAGACAAAAAAAACAACCCCAGAGAAGAACTTGGTATATATGGACTAAGCACCTACACAACAGAGCTCAATAGTGGGCTTTGATGTCTTTGCCTTGAGTGCAGAACATTAAAGTTATTGATTGCTACAGGCGCGCGTCGCCTATTCAGAAAGGAATTAATTGCTATGATTGTCCAAACATAACAACAATAGAAAAGTAAAATTATATCAAAGGTGGGATCATAATAAGATCCCCTCGGGGGGC
>JAUKPP010278390.1:0-10803 GCA_032273245.1 Phyllaplysia taylori | reverse complement strand
CCCCGCCCCCCCCCCCCCCCCCCCCCCCCCGAGCGAGAGAGAGACGCCTTTAGGGACCACTTTTCATTGCTTGCGCTGCAACGGTTCCAAACTCACGTGATAGATTATAATATAGACCATGCAGAGTAGAAGCAGATGCAAAACATTAAATTTCGTTTTACCGTTACCATGGCAACGAAAGCTATATTAGATTTATTTTTACATTTTTTTCAAATCCCTACTCCGCCTAAACCGCTTGTCGAATTGAGATTGCAATTTTGTACGATTAAAAGGGATTTTCCATTATATTTTGTTTTAAACTCGTGGACTAGACAGAAACTTCCTGTCTCTTAAATAAATAGCATTATGGTGTTTAAAGGGGCGAAAATTCAAAACCAACCAACACCCTCCCCTCTCCAAAAACAACAACATCAAAACAATTAAACAAACAAAGAACAAAAAGACAGAAAATGTTCACGGGCCGGATATGACCGGCAGGTCGAGGTCTGCCCATTCCTGATCTAGTTCTGTCTTGAAATGGGGTCCACTCTGGAGCGCATTATGATCCGGGGTCTCTGGCCAAAGTCCTACGATGCATAATGCGCTCTGTGAGGGAGGGGGGGGGGGGGGAGTGGTGGGTCGGAGTCAATCACTCGACATCCTAATTGCTGCCAGTTGGTCTCCAAGGATTAATACCCACAGCAATGAGATTGGCATATCGGGGAGAGGAGGTGTGTGTGTGAATGTGTGTGTGTGAATGTGTGTGTGTGAGTGTGTGTGTGAGAGAGTGCGTGTGTGTATGTGTGTGTTGGGGGGGGGGGGGGAGGACAACGGCCACCGGGAGAGAGGACAGATTGAAAAATGCCTTCACATTCGACAGGAATGTAAGAGTTTATTTTTAGAATTAAGATCAGATGAGTTTTCCGTCTATCCGTCTATATGCGTGTGTGAAGAGGGAGAAAGAAAGGAGAGAGTGAGAGAGAGAGAGAGAGAGATAGAGAGAGAGAGAGAGAGAGAGAGAGAGAGAGCGAGAGAGAGAGAGAGAGAGAGAGAGAGAGAGAGAGAGAAGATGGAATTTATATCACTGTGTGTGAGTGTATGTGTGTGTGACTACTGAGTGCGTGTGAATAAAGAGGGAGGGAGTGGGAAAAGATACACGCATTACGAACGAAAAGAAAAGAGAGAGACAGAGGGAGAGAGACTGATTATGCTTGGAACAAGAGGAGTGATGGAATCATTAACTGTTCCGTGCAAGCTTCGATTTTGCATCCTGCGACCACGACTCTAGCTTTTCTTCTTTGGTTCGGTTTGGTTTCTAGTTTTACGTCCCTTGCAACACTGTAAGATCATTAATGAGATGGGCTACTTGGACGAATCCCAGATGCAGAAAATCAAAGATCGTCCGCACGTGGGATCGAATTCGAGTCTTCCGCGGGAACGGTGAAGAGTCTAACAATTACAACACAGACGCGGTGGGTTTGGGATTTGTTTCTCCTTGGCAAAAAAACAAAACAAAAACAAAAAAACAAAAAAAGCAATCGAAGATCAAAGGATTCCGCCACTCTTATTAACAATACTGGGTTTTCACAGACATTGAAGAATCTCGAACGTAACAAGAGATCTAAGCCAACGCCACGTGGTAAAAGAGGGATGTTTTCCACCGCACGGCTTTTGAAAAAAGCGATCTTACTAATATTTCGTAATGCAATAAAGGAGAAGAAGAACACCAGCAGCCATGATGCACGCACGTGGGAAGGAGAGGCTTTAAGTAGCAGAGACATCTTCAGCAGAAAGCAGACCAAGGGAAGAAGGGAAGACAAAATGAATTAAGGAAGAAGAAAAGAAGAATAGGGAAGAGAAGATAACATTATCTTTAGATACAATAATAACAGGAAAGAAAACAAGCGTAAAAGACAGGAAAGCAATAAAAACAACAACCCAAGATGGATTAGTTTGTTAGCTAAAGTACTTTCAGAGGGGCTTGTCCCCATCCCCTCTCCCGACACCATCGTTTAACCCACACTGACACACACTTCCACAAACGGTGGTTGTTGTTTTTTGTAACTTTCAAAAACAAGATGAATAAAAGGTTCGATATTCTTTCATAAGAGTTTAGTGGTAGAGTTTTAATTGCGAGGAGGAATTCAAACTAAAGCATAGGTGTACCTTGCTTCTCGACTGATAGATTTTTTGTTTGTTTGTTTTCTTTCTGGTTAGGTTTCACGGCATTGTGGGCATCGCAAGGTCAAGAAATCCAAATAGTCATGGATACTTGTAGCAAGAATGTAGAAAGAAGAAGAAGGAGCAGACCACGCCGGAGCGCCCGCCAACCACACACTCGGCTGGTAGATGTATCGCCATAACACACATCTCTTCAAGCACGCTGACGCAACAGATTATCGCCACACTTTTATCAGAACCACGTTTCATCTTCTCCCTCCTGTTTCTTCATGGCGCACACAAACTCGCCGGCCCCTATCCTCTCTACGCGTAATGGAAACAGAATATTATCGTCATGGTCACTCAACATTTGCCCAAATCACATTTTAATTTGCTCAGAGAACAGAAATGAAAACAACTCAATTTTATTTTTATGAACATGAGACATCCGTCCTTTCGCATAACTTTGGGGCAGATAGGATGTGAACGATAGACAGAATAAAGATATTCGGGGATCTCAACGAGACAATAACCTGAGAAGGCCTAAAACTACTTTTTTTTTTCGTGGTCCCTCCCCCGCTCCCCCCCCCCCCCTCCCCCCTTTTTTTTGTCTTTCTTTTTTCAAAATAACGATCACTTCTCTAGCTTACGTGCACATAGGACCATCGAGATTTTCCTTCATTACCCAAGAAGACTGGGAGGGTGGCTCTTACTGGGGCCTCGGGTCGGAAGTGTGGCTGGGACAGGATAAGGCAAGACAGGGAGTGAAAGAAGAAAAACTGCAGTTCAACAGTAGTTAACAAGTAAGGAGAAGTGATAGAGATGCGGGAGAGAACGAGAGAGAAAGAAAGAGCCAGAGAGAGAGAGAGAGAGAGAGAGAGAGAGAGAGAGAGAGAGAGAGAGAGAGAGAGAGAGAGAGAGAGAGAGAGAAATACAATGAGGGGGTCGCTGAAGAAACAAAGTACTGAAGATGGGAGAAATAAATTAGTGGAGAAAAGTACACATCAGTACTTGCTGCTATCAAACTTAGTGTCTGTCTTTGGAATGACAATGAGAGGCCAACAGCACGCACCTCTTAAATCTCGTGAAACTAGACGCGATACTCTTAACAAGTAGCAATCTTTACTCTTTTCAGAGCTGAAGCTTCTTTACACAAGTATTCTACACGTTGTTTTTCCCATCAGGCAACAAGGATTTTTTTTTAAAAAGAGAGAAAGACTACACTATAAACGTTTCCAACTGATTATGTTTGTCACGCCCCCTTTAGTGGCTAGAATGTGTTTTTTCTTCCCTGCACATTCTCCACGATTCACGCTCTTTTGTTCGACGAAAAAGAAAAAGAACAAACGAGTCTGGAGCTCAGAAATATATATCATATATACTCTTTCTTCTTTTATATTCCTGTTTCGTCTTTGTATAACAAAGTCTGCCGACAGCGTTATGACAATATATAAAAGTTTTCGATGAAAGTCAAAAAGCAAATTGTATATGATGCGTCAAAACAATTGAATAGTTATATAATATCTCTTTTTTTTCAAAGACTGGTTAAAATCATTGAAAAGAAAGAAAGAATGGTTCATCCAGCAAACTGCAGATGATATAGGTATGCAATAGGGATAAAAATAAATAGTAAATTGACCGAGCTGAATGCAGTGAATGTGAAAAATATGTTTACTATGATCAAAGAGCTTATAATGCTCTAAAGCATAGTACTCTCAGCTACGATGCTTTCACTGTAGAGCAAAACCTTCACGTCGCACTTTAATGTGCAGACAAGGACAAAAGGCAATAAACAGATGGCTAAAAGGCCAGCCAGGATGTGAAACTAGTATCAAACCGAACTGACAGACAGGAAAGAAATAGAGGGAAAATTCAAATGTCTGCAGCTTTGCTCGCATCCAGCATAAAAAGCATCAACAACAGATACACGTGTTGTCATAATTATCCCAGCTGCATTGTCAAAACTTTCACATAACAACCTTCTGGAGCGGAAACCCACACAATACAAATGGGGCCTTTTTGTTTATCATATCTCTTGTTCAACAAAGAGCAGTCTATGCATGGAATTGTCAAAATCAAACACAGTACAGGTAAACTTTGAAGTCTGATGAAAAGTGAGACTACAAATACATTTTTTTATAATATAAGTTAAGTTGATCTAGCCAAAACAGGACAAACGAATAAAAAAAAGCAAAGTTTTTTGGTAGTTTTTTCTTTTCTTTAGAAAATGATGATGAGAAATAAAGAAGTTGTGTAAAGCCAAAATCACGTAAACAAAATTGGAGGCCACATGACTTACCTTTGCCCATGATTGAGAAGAGAGCAGGAACGTGGTAGTTACATATCTCTGTAAGTTGTCCATGCATAACGTTTTGTGGGGCCCATCAATCCAGATATGTGTGAATACAACCACAAGAGTCTATGCAACAGATGGTTTGTGTGCGGATACAAGCACAACTGAGACTATTTGTGACAACTAGTTCTAATCCTCTGTGAATTGCTCAAGGACGTCCGTCAATTTCGTCACAATAGCATTTGCTATCAAAGTGTTTGAATTCCTCCTCACATTGAACTCTTTCTGGCACACGTTTTCTTCAATCCTTCAATATCCACAGGGTTATAATTCTGAGGAAATATGAGCGAATGGTAAATCATTACTTTAAACAAAAAAATTTTCCAAGACATTGCATAGACATGAAAATGCACACAATACCAGTATTCATAGATACACAACCCTCATGACGCACACCTCACTCAAAGACGCAAACGTAAGTAGTAGTTGATTTTATATTCTAAAACACACAACACACACTCTCTCTCTCTCTCTCTTGATTCCAAAAGGTCTTATATTGGCTTTCTAAAAAAACAAACATGTGGCATTGGTTAGGCTGCCAGACTCCTAATCTTGAGGTTGGGGGTTTGAATCCTAGCCTGGGCCCATGCTGTTGTCCTTGGGAAGGGGAAATACAATAATTTTTCCTAATTCCACTTAGGTAAGAATGAGTATCCAGCTAAAGACCAGGAAGGATCTTGTGGGTATGTTAGTGTTTGAGCACTTGTAAAATGGCAGCTTGCACAGTATGCTTCCTGAGAATATTTCTGTATGTCTTCAGCCTACTGGGGTAATAATAGATTGTAAAGTAAAAAAGAGCCTGCTTGCAACATGTGATATGCGCTATATAATACAATCCATTATTATCCATTATATACAATTTATGGTGTCCATTTACACACACAGCACAACACAAAGACACATTAGCGCTAGCAGCTGAAGAACAAGCTGGAAGTGGAAAATGAAATGAAATTAGTCATGAAAAAACAAGGAAACCAGCAGCAGCAGCCACCAATAGTTACATGACATGCTATAAGAAAATGATATTGCCCTGGTGTTAATGAACAGTAATAATAAAGACTTTAGAGTGCACAAAGTACCTTGACCCTTGAAAAAATCTACAATTAATGGGTGTAAAGTTGGCAGCAGTGTAGGATCATTTCTTCTTCTTTAAAATAAAGTCTATAATGGCCATCCATGTCCCTGTCTTGAAATGCTGTGATCCCCATTCTAAACCATGCATGAGCTGTGAAATGTAAATTTCAAGGCTATTTTCTGTTGTTTTCAAGACATCAGTAAAATTTCAAACTGGAGGCTCTGCCATTTTAAGTTTCTTCGGGTGGCAGAACCTTCAGGCAATCTACTTTACAACATAATATAGAATATATGCTTTCTTTTCATATGCCCTTCTAATGTGAGGGAAACACACACTGGTAATAAAAGACATCCAGTGTCAAATGGCAGCTGACTTTTCCATCATTATAAAAGGTAGGAAAATATGGCACAAGGCCATGTGCATAAATATGCCAGAGTAAGATTTCTGTTTGACACCCTTGCAAAACTGAAGTACAAGTTAATTTTGAAGCAGCATATTTTGACCCTGCCTGTCAGCCCAAACCCAGGCTAAGATGGAGACAAGAAACCAGCAGGAGACAAAGCTACTTCTTGTCCAGTGTGGGGGTTTGGTTTGGTTGTCAGTTTTACGTATCCTGCAACACTGTAAGGCCATTTAAGAGAAGGGCTGCTTCAACCCTGTCTGTAAGGGCCAACCCAGGCTGAGAGGAAAACTACGAAAGAATCCCAGCAGAAAAAACAACAGATTGTCTGCGTGTGCAATCGAACTCAGATCTTCCGCATGACAGGTGAAAAGCCTACCATTACACCACAGTGTTGGTAGTGTAGGGATTGAATTTCTGTACTCTCCATGACATGCAAAGAAAAAACCTAAAAAATACCACAGACACCGGTATGCAAGAACGTACATGGATATTAGCACTGCTACCTGCCTAATAGCACACACTTCCGGTGACACGAAAAAAATATTTCATACCATACCAACGCCTGATGGCATAGTGTAAATCACCATACTTTACTGACCAACAGCCACAAAAACCTGCCCATCACGACCACTCTACTCTCTTTTCACCTGACAAGTTGCCATAAACATGGGCGCCTATCACTGTAGGCGAGTGATGAGCCCTTGTCCTGGCCGCCAGTAGACCTACCCATTCTTTTCATCCATCCTCATCCACATTATTAGCCCCTCCTACAAGTTATACACTCGCCGACCAGCACTGAGCATCGGCAAGATTAGCGTTTACCCCTGTTGACTGTTGGTCATTGGTTAACAAATTTTCAGCTGTGGATGAGTGTGACAGGAGACCATCTTAATCCATTCACCTATTGTTATTAGCCCCTCCCATACTTCGTAATACATTGTAATTCCTGGCCAAAAGGAAGTGAAGGCAAAGCCATTGATACCTCTGTTTACCCAGTCGGTAACAAGAAACTTGCCACAATTCAAAGGTGTTGCTTGTTCGTTGACTGGCGACGGCACATTTCTTTGTTCTCTCTATGGCACCCTATCTCCTTCATCTGATACATTTTGAACTGCAAAAAAATACAAAGCCAAAGCAGCCCCTCCCCTCTCCGAAATGAAAAAAAAACTCTGAATATTTAGTATTTAAAACATCCTACTTAGGAAAGAAAGGGTTGGTTGTTTTCTTACTTCATATTCATCTGACGGGAGGGAGGGGAAAGGTTTTGTTTTTTTCACTTCATATTCATCTGACCTGCCCAGACAACCACTTTTTTCTCTCAACAATGAGTGGTCATCTTGGACAGGTTCGACTGTATTTAAGAAATCTAAAAGCATTCTGAAACAATGTAATGGCGGTCTGTTCCCTGTTTACACTAGAAGTCACTTGTTCGTTGTTTAGCCTTCCTTCGCAGCCGAATAACAACACAGGAACGGTTGCTTGAGATCGGACTAATCTTAAGAGTTTATCATTATTATTCTTTAAAATTTTTCTGTCTTAACAATACAAGTAAAACACAGGAACACTGAACTCTGGTTATCTTTTGCATCAGAGTGCAGTAAGCTGATAGATCTGTAGATCTAGTGTCCTGTGATATAAAAAAAAAATCTGGGATTGGGATTTTAGTTACGCCTAGGACTACACAAACACAATTCCAGTATTGCGATAGCTGGTGATCATTCACCGTTCAGACAATATCAATTTTCTGGTTGTACTGTAATGTCAATGAGGGAGTTTCAATATTCGCTACGTCTATTGGGATACGAGTCTGAATAAGCTCCTGAGTTTATTCGGACATGTGTGTCCATGTCAGCTCCCGTGAATAGATATCATATATTCGGACACCCATACGACGACAGACAGGCTAGCCGTACTTAAGTACGGCGACATCGACAGGCTACCCGTACTCGAGTACGGCGACATCGACAGGCTAGCCGTACTTAATGATGATAGAAGACATAGCTGTTTTCGCCTCTTCTTGTTCTGGTTTTACTTAAGCACTCATCAGGTTTAAGTTTCCCTGAGGGTTGCCATTTGAAAATCCACATCAGGCAAATTTTTTTGTAAACAAAAAAAAACCAAAATTTAAAAAAAAATAAAAACCAAAAAAAACCCAAAATAAAACAAAATGAAAAAAAATCCCCCAAAACCGCCCCTCCCCCTTCCAAAACAAACAAACAATAAACAAACGAACACTGTCAATTGTAATCTGAAAAAGTAAACAAAAGAAACCGAAACAGAAAAATATTACACTCAAATTCAAAGAGAAACAAAAGCAAGAGCTGAAGCAGAGAGATAGACACATAGAGGTGAGTATATGGAGTGATGAGGGGAAAAGGCATGTGGTTTTCGTCCTAGTGTTGCTTCTTTGGGTCATCAGCCATTCCTAACACTAACAAAGTGTCCGAGTCAGGCCCCCCGTCTCCCGGTGTGTGTTTTTGGTCCTGGTGTTGTTTATTTTTAATTTGTTTTTTATTTGTATATTTTCTAGAATTTTTATTATGTTTCTGTAAATTAAATGTGTTTATTATTTTATTACTTATTTGTAAATAAAATTTTAGTTTGTGATACCTAGATCAAGAGTTATATATACCGTATATATTCAGGCCTGTATATTTGTATTTGAGTTTGAGATGAAACAATGCATGCATGTATTTAAAACCTGAATAATTACTATGGTTGAGACATGTGTACTTAGGTCTACATATAAAATCTTTAAACAGTACGGTTAGTGAAGGCTGCAATACTCAACCAGAAAGCAGAATCTGCAGTACACTTTCTTTTCAGCTTTTTGCAAACACAAGAACAAAGACGGAAATAGATCTAGATCACTGAGATTCGGTGAGATCTAGGATCCAGATCCAGGTTCTAGAGCTAGGTACTCGATTGAAAAATTTTCCTCCGGGTCCACCGACAAGCAAACCTAGTTTTTCACTAGATCTAGGTACACTATGATTTTTTTTCTTCCAAATTTGTTTTAAAAGAAAAAAAAGTCGGTGGGGTGGAAATCATGATCGAAGCAAGATTTGAACTCACAAACTTGTGAGAGAGAAATTTGTTAAAAAAAGGGGGGGAAATAAAACCATGATCCAAAGTAGATATAAATTTGAACTCAAAAAACTTTTTAGAGAAATTTGTGGGGTTTTTAAAAAAAAAAGGGGGGGGGGAGAGGAAAAAAACAAAAAAACAAACGTGGTCGAAGCGAGACTTGAACTCACAACCTTTGGATTAAGAAGCCAGGACACTACCACTAAGCCACATACGCTTCTGACAAAGTGAAGCCTGGTTCTATACTTATTATTGGTCAAGGGTCCACCTGAGTTCGTCAATTACAAATATATATATAACTCTAGATTTAGGTATTAAAAACTAAAATTTTATTTACAAATCAGTTTTTTTATGCCTTCTATCAGTCTATTTGTCATTAAGTACAGCTAGCCTGTCGATGTCACTGTACTTGAGTGCGGCTAGCTTGTTGATGTCGCCGTACTCGAGTACGGGTAGCCACTTCGTTATGGTTTTGACAGTAGCTGTTTACAACCCGATGTTTAGAAAATCACTAGATTTCCGTTAGCAAATGCTTGAACATCAACCATCAGCTGGAAGATCAACAAGCTTTGCCTTGCTTGCGCGCCCACCGCTGTCCGCTTCCCGAAATTACCTTTGGGGGTGGCAGCTACACGGATCGTGTCCGAATAGTCACAGAGTTCAATATTCAAGTCATAGAGCAAATTATCTTTTTAGCACATCCCGAGTGCGAATAAAGACAGCCATATTCTAGTGGATCCAAATCCAGGTCCAGATCATTACGTTCAGCCTACAGCCTAGGCTACTTTTACTTTAAAGAATTAATCATAAGCGCTAAATATTTTTCCGTAAGAATGTCACTTGGCTAACTTGATCTAGATTTTATCTAAAGTTCGAGTATTAGAGTCCAGACAGTTTCTCCAGTTTTCGTCCTTTTAACTTCTACTAAATCAAGGAAATGATGTAGAAATAGTAGCCTCAAGTAATTTAGCACTAGATATCTAGAATCCATCTAGATAGATCTAGATTCTAGTACTTAACTTCCATTCATTGGGCGAAAATGGGCATGGATGGATGGTAATTGAAGTAGGCCTACAGGTGATGGGCCTACTTATTTAGTATAATTTAGGGCTGGATCCAAGCAGATTGGGTCAAAGAAACTTAATAAAGTCCCCTCACAACTACCTGATAGGGTTAGGGTTCAAGACAGTGACAAGGTTAGGGTTAGGGTGAGGTTTAGAGTTTGGTTGAGCTAAGCTTTAAGGGCACTCAATGGATATGGTGGTCCTGACTTTTACTTTTGTTGACATCGGCAGAGACCCAGAAATGACTCGGAAAGGTCAATCGGCGCAAGGTCAAAACAAAGAACCACCCATATGGAGCCTTAAGACTTCGGACCAACAACATACAAAAGAGGGGATATTTTGAGCGGGTATACAAAATCTTTAGCACCTATATAGGCCTGTTTATTTATGTCAGGGGGGACACCTCCCTGAAACCCCTCGATTTTTTTTTCTATATTAAAAAGAGGAAGAAAGAAGATCATGTAGCCTATACATGAATTAGTGTTCGCTAAATAAGAGCAGGCCCATTTTGTGATCATTTCCAGTTTATTTCCCTGTCTCTCTAGTGTCAACAAAAGTCAGGACCACCATATCCGTGCAGTGCCGATTTAAGGTTAGAGAGTTAGATCTAGAGTGGGATGCACAAAGCTAGTCGGCCGTTTTTTCGACTAAATGCGCCATTCCATAAAAGCGTTATTTCGAT